>JASDQU010209776.1:0-27924 GCA_032191745.1 Picea mariana
GCAAGGACCTCTGAATCAAGAAGATAATCAGGCTCCACAACCAACATTGATGCAGGGTGGAATTGTAGAGAGATTGGGGTCATGGAGGAGGGTAAGACCCTCATGATTGACATTTTCATATGCAATGAGTTGTCTTAGGTTAAATTTCAAAGTATCAATTTGTATGTATATTAATTCATTGATGAAAATAACCTATAACATTGTTTATTCTTTGTGCAATCTCCAGAGCATCGAACCACACCTAGTGTGATGTACCCATCCACCCACAGGCCGGGCACACTAACTTCAAGTCCCCTTCTAGACTAATTCGACTTCTGATCTAACTTAAATAATAAGGATGCATGAAATATTCACATGAATTAATCAATATTCTATTATAACATAAAAAAATGAATTGTATGTCATGCACAACAATAAACAATAAGCATACATATTCTAAATATTGAATTCAAAGATAAATAAATACACAACGAAATAAATCATACATAGCTAAATAACCATAACATAGAGAACTTATCTCTTATGAAAACAAGAAACCAACTGGTTGCAAACCAAGTACATTCCACCCAACTGTAGACATTATTTTTCCAAGTCTCAACAATAGTGTCACCCCCGAGCTAGGGCTATGAATCCATGAGGAGGCTTCCAGAGTGTCTCTAGGATTCCCAAAATGGTCATCACTCAATCTCTCACAGGCTTCCCAACACCCACAACAATCCAAGTACCCATCTCTCTTCCACCTAGCCTGGATAACCTAAGAGAATGGACCCCCCCCTTCTCTATCATGCAGTCCCTCAGGATATCCATATCCTTCTAGGGCTCCAGTGCAACTGTTCCAAAGCATTCATGATGGCACTCTCAGGAATCACAACTATGAGAAAGACTGGGAACATACCAAATCATTTCAGATATGTAGGTCTTGATTCATGGTTGGATTGCATCAACAGTCTTTACAGCCAAAAATACCATGACTACTCTTCAATGATTCATTTTCCTTTCCCAAGAAAATACATGAAATGAGGAAAGATGAGTAGGTGGTAGAATTAAAGGTGTGAATAGGGAGAAATTGGGTGAATTAGTGCATGAGTGAAACAAAAGAAACCAACAACAGAACAAGAATGAGAGCGGGAGTGAGAACCCCCAAACAAACCAAGGACGGGTTTATGTAATTCTTGGAACTAAGGAACCACTTGGAATTCCTCCCAAGAAGCTCACATAATTATTATTCTCCATTAAAACCATAATGGATAAATAAAATATAAAATAAGTACTTATCCCCTCAATCTCCCTCTCTTTTGGAATCACAGCCCCCTATAACTCTTGTCCTTGTTTGTCTAGGAGTCATAGATGTATTTATTATTCATAATGATCAAAACATTACATTTCCTAGGCACACTAACCTCTTAATAATTGTTTAGGAACTCTATCCTTTCATAACTTAACAAAATACAATATTTAATATGGGGTTCAAAACCCAGGGTGTTACATCCCCTCCCCCTTATTTTGGCAATGTCCTTAGTGCATATACAAAATAAAGAGCAAAATATCAAAATTTATTCAAAAAGATGTGGGTACTCTGCCAGCATGGCATCTTCATGCTCCCAGGTAGCATCTTCAGGACCGTAGCAGTTCCACTAGACTTTTAACAGCTCTATAACTCGATTATGAAGCATTTTGACTTTTCTGTCCAATATTCGTGTTGGTTGGACATGAAAGTCTCCCTCTGTTTCTACCTGAATCAAATGTCAATAACTAACATGTTTAGGATCATGTATATATTTTTTTAGCAAAGAGACATGAAATACATTATGCACACTCTGATCCAAAAAGGATCCAGAGAAGGCTAAAGATAACTCAAAACTCATAGAGGCAACTCAGAACACTTAAAATGGCTCCCGCAGATAGAGAAAGGGAAAAAATTCAAAGTTCCCAAAACTCAGTGAAAATTTCATGATCACAAAGAGCGCGTCACAATATTTCTAATGGTGCAACTGGCTCGTCAAACAGAGTTACGGATTGAAAGATATTCACGGTCAAAGTTGTGGTTAACTAGGACCAGTCAGCAGGGGACACATCATCGTCCATATTGTTGACGTACAAAGCCTTTAAAACTATGCCCTAACCAAAACACCCGAGGATGTGGCTTGGTACATTGACCACCTTTATTATTTAAAAATGCATATTCGGCCAGAGCCTAGGGGAAGGAACGTGACCATACTGTACAATTTGACACGGATTTCGAGACAGATGATGTCATAATTGCAGGAACAGAGGGCATGGAAACCAAGACATGATTTCTCTTGGGTCTGGGAGTGCTAGAGTCCGATCGGAGCATGGAGATAGTCATTTTTGGGTAATTTGATGCCACGAATACAATGGTGGTGTTTGTTTTCTGATCTGAGCATTATTTCTTCAACTTGATTTTAGAATGAGGTATATTCATGTATTTGCTAGGTTCTTTTGTTGAGTTAATAAAAGAGCCTACCCATTTGAGAGCAGGACCTGAAGACGTATTCCACCAGGGACAAACTCTGTTATCAAGTTTTTGTGTTTAGATATGATTCTTATGTCTCTTCATTTCTAAGTTTTCCCTTATTTAATGGTACACTTTAATTTATGCTCATTTAATACAATTATTTGTAAGTCACGATGAAAAGATCCCAGATCATGTTGGTATCAGAGAAGTCATATTTCACTTGAATTGTTGAGTGTGAATTCTTACTAGGGCCAATAATAAGTAGGGTGAAGGAATTCTAAATACTTTCAATCCCAAAGTTGGCCATGTATCCAGAAAGAAGAAAATGGCAGAAGAGGACAAGCGTGATGAACAAGAGAAAAACTTTCACATGGTATTTTATCACATGTCAGAAATGGTTGAGTGAATGTATGGAGATTACAAGAAGAGGGTAAAGAAGAAAGGGAAGAAAAAGGAAGCACATGCAAATGATGATGCTTTGGTAAACCAAGGGGCTGGAGCGGATCCTCTTGAGCCTCCATCTTCACCTTTGAGTTCTAGTTATTCTTCCTCTAAGAATTCTCGTCATTCTCATCATTATAGCCATAAAGTCTCTTTTAAGAAAACATTATTAAATCTTGATGTAAAATTTGATTTACCTATGTTTAATGGAGATGCTAATCCTAAAACTCTAGATAATTGGATCCGACAGGTTGAAGTGTATTTCCGAGTCCAACATATTGATGAAGAGGAAGTTAAAGTGAAACTAGCTTCTCTTCGGTTGGAAGGAGCCGCTCTTGTATGGTGGGAGAGAAAGCTTCAGGATATAAGTAAGTGTTGTAAGCTACTTTCCTCATGGTCGGAGTTTAAATCAACGATCAGGAAGCAATTTTATCCATTAGGGTATTTATATAAAGCAATGATGGAATGCAAAACATTAAGGGAAGGTAAAGGACAAACTATACAAAGTTTCATATAAGAATTTAGGAAGAAATCTATTGCATTGATCATTGCTTTAGATTTTTATGAGACTTTAATGAAGTATATTTGCGCACTTCATAGTTATATTTGACATACTTTACTCTTGTTTGACCCCACTAGTCTTGATGAATTTTTTTTGCAAGCCACTCACCTAGAGAATAGAAGGAAAGATGTTCAACAAGATCCCACAAAGAAACCTTCCAATTTCACACATAAGACTTTTAAGAAGTTTAAAAGGAAGGACAAGAAGATCACTATAGTGACGAGAGAAGGAGGAAAACCATCTTGCACTCATTGCAAGAAGAGCAGTCACGATGAAGAACACTGTTGGAAACTACATCCGAAAAAGAAACTGAAACAATTCAATGGAAAGGGGAAGACAAAGACCATTTCTACAGTACAACAATATCTTGGTTCCAATTCAAGAGATGAAGGAAATATCACAGCGGTTGGAGTACAAGGTAAACATTCTCTTCATGCTAGTTCTAGTTCAAATGATGAATATCATGTTGATGAATGAAAGAGGAATGTGTTATTTCACATAAGAGTTGTATCTAAACATACTAAGATAGATACATTATTTGATCTGGGTTCCCAAGTAAACTTAATATTTGAAGAACTAGTCAAGAAAATGGGTCTTGAAATGAAACCACTTTCGAAACCTTATCCTCTTGGTTGGGTATGTGACAAAGAAAAACTTAATGTCACCAAACAATGTAGGATAAGATTTGCTATTTCTTCAAATTTGATTGATGAAGTTGATTTGGATGTTGTACCACTTGATATATGTGGCATAGTGTTGGGAAGTCCTTATCTTTATGATAGAAAAGTAGTCTTCTTTCGTCATGAGAAAAATAACCACCTTACTAAGGGGGGAGTGGAATATATTGTTAGAGCTCACAACATGAGGGCAAATACCACACTTGTTAGTGCAAGACAAATGAAAAGACTCGTAAACACTAATAAAAAATATGTACTCATGGTCATTAGAGAGAAAGATGTTGGGACATCCGACGCTTTCCAAGGGTGTGATCAATCTCATAAAAAGGAATTAATTGATATTGTTTCTAAGTATGATGATATTTTCCAGGAACCAGATGGATTACCTCCTAAGAGGGAAATCCAACATGAGATACATCTTTAGCAGGATTATCCTTTTCCTAAAGTGGGCATGTATAGGATGTTAGTTGTGGAGATGACAGAGATCAAGAAGCAGGTACAGGGCTTATTGGATCAAGAGGTCATTGGGCCCAGTTCATCTCCTTGTGGTTCTCTGATTGTGATGGTTCCAAATAAGGATGACACATGGAAAATGTGTGTCGATTATCAGGCCTTAAATAAAATCATGGTGAAAAATCAATACCCTCTTCCTTGTATAGACGATTTACTTGATCAATTGAATAATGTTGTCTATTTCACTAAGTTAGATTTCTACAGTGGATATAATCAAATCAGAGTCACAGAACATGATGCATGGAAAATTTCCTTAAAAACCAAACAAGGATTGTTTGAGTGGTTGGTTATGTCGTTTGGGCTTTGTAATGCTCCAACAACTTTCATGCGTGTGATGAATGATGTATTTAGGCCTTTCACAGATGACTTTGTGATTGTATATTTAGATGACATTCTTGTTTTTAGTGGGACATGGGATGAGCATGTGAGGCATGTAAAACAAGTATTGGATACTTTGAAAATGGAGAAATTGTATGTAAAATTGTCTAAATGTGAATTTGGCAAGACCACACTTGTATACTTAGGTCATATTGTAGGAGGAGGACAATTGAAAAATGACCGATCCAAAATTGATGTAATTGTAAATTGGCCTGAGCTAAAAAGTGTAACTAAAGTTCAAAGCTTCTTAGGTGCAGTCTAGTATTGGAGGAGATTCATTCCCAACTTCTCCTTCATAGCAGCTCCTCTGCATGCCTTAACTAGTGTGAAGAACACTTTTCAGTGGGAAGGAAAGCAACAAAAATATTTCGACACTTTGAAGGGAAAGATCAGTACCGCACCAGTATTAGCACTTTTGAATCTTCAACAACATTTTGAGATCGATACAGATGCTAGCAGATATTCCATGGGTGTAGTACTAATTCAATATCATAAGACTATATGTTACCACTCTGAAACTTTTAACCGATATGTTGTTGACTATCCTACATATGATAAAGAGTTGTATGCATTAGTCCAGAGTGTAAAGAAATGGAAGCACTACTTGTTAGGGAAGGAAACCATTATACATACATATCACTAACTCTTATAGTATCTTCAAGCACAAACCAAATTGCAACAATCTCGGCACTATAGGCGGATGGGTTTTCTACAACAGTTTCACTTGGTAATCAAGTATAAGAAGGGTACAAGTAACAAGGTAGTTGATATGCTTTCTAGACCTCCTATTGTTGCTTCTATTATTTTGAATAATTCTTCTTTATCTCATGATAGATATATAGAACAATATGACATCGATGAAGATTTTAAAGAAGCATATACGAAGCTAACCCTTGGTGCAGAGGTAGAGAACTATTGTCTATAGGGAAAGTTACTTTACCATCTTGGAAAGTTATGTATTCCTACAAGTGAACGAGTCCATGTAATACGAGAATCTCATACTTCTCTTGTGTCTTAGAATTTTGGGGTAGGAAAAACTATAGCTCATTTACAGAGGTTTTGTTACTATCCTCAAATGAAAGAAATTGTAACTAAATATGTAAAGGGGTGTGTGATGTGTTCTACTTGTAAGCCCACTAATAAAAAATTAGGTCTATACTCACCACTTCCTGTTCCATCCCATCCATGGGAAATTATATCCATGAATTTTGTAGGGGGTTTACCCATGACCAAAGGGGGTCATGATTATTTGTATGTTGTAGTGGATAGGTTCAACAATATGTGTATCTTGATGCCTTGTAAAAAGTATATCATTGTTGAGCAGACTGTTAATCTCTTCTTTCAACATATTTGGGTTCACTTTGGATTACCCACATCTATCGTCTCAGATCAAGATACTTGATTTCTTGGAGACTTTTCGACTAGCTTGTGGAATATGATGGACACCAAATTGAAGAGGAACATTGCTTTCCATCCATAGAGAGACATACAGACAGAGGTGGTAAACTGAACAGTGGTACTTTTTCTTCAAGGCTACTATAGCAAGAGTCCCAAGGTATGGGATGAACAGATACCCTATGTAAAATATGCATACAACCAAGCTTTACATTCCTCCACTCAGATTTCACCTTTTGAGACATGCTTTGGGTACCTACCAAAGGTTCCTTTGGACTTGATGTACAAGATATATGCCGATGTAAATGAAGATCAAACAAAGGATAGAGCCTGCAAGTTCATCCACATGATTCATTAGATACACCAGGAAGTCAGGGAATAGTTGGAGAAAAGTCAAGAACAATATAAAGATCGAAACGATAAACATATGGTTGATCATTAGTTCCAGGTTGGAGACTGGGTATGGCTTCACATATCTATCTTCCACCTTATATGCAGATTTACTTAGTTGTGAATGTTGAGAACTTGAAACTTTTTGAGCCTCCCATGATCATGGATAAAGATGAGGAAGTTTCAATTCCATCAGTTGATGATTTTTCCACTGAGTACTTGGATGAGCTATAGGAAGATATCATCCTGGACAGAAGGATGAGGACTTCATGTAGGGGTGATGTTGATTATCTTCAAGTAGGCTTAAAGGGAACCCATCCAACAAAAGCAAAGTGGATCAAGAAGGAAAAAGTGAGGGAACTCTTCCATCACTTACCAGTTGATTGATGAAATATTTTGGTGGTCCAAAAATCTCTCAGTGGGAAGGAATGATCCAAAAAGGATCCAAAGAAGGGTAAAGATAACTCAGAAATCACAAAGGCAACTCAAAACACTCAAAATCGCTCCAACAGATAGAGAAAGGGAAAAAATTTAAATTCCCAAAACTCATTGAAAATGGCATGATCGCAAAGAGTACATCACAATATTTCTAACAATGCAAAGGGCTCATCAAACGAAGTTATGGTTTGAAAGATATTCACAATCAAATTTGTATTCAACTAGGACCAATCAGCAGGGGACACATCATCGTCCATACTGCTGACATCAACATGATGTCAGTAGCTGACTGTTATAACCCTAATTTGCACTAGACATGCTTAAAAATATATGTCCTCTGTCATGGGCACCAATGACTACCCCTCTAACATAAAGGCCTCTGCATCTGGATGTCAATAATCAACCAAGGCATTCAGTAGCCTAGGTTGTGCCTGCATAAAAGGACATAAGAAGAACTTGAGCAACCCACATTGCATCAAGGCAGCCACAACATTGGGGTCTTCCCCGACCAACTCACTAACCTCCTCATGCTCTCTTTCTCTCTAGTGAACATACATCCTGCAAAACACCAAGGTTCAGGAGGGTTAACCCTTGTTTTTAACATTTATTCATTCAATAAGGGGGTCCACACGGGCTGCAATGATGAAAGTCGCGTGTACACATGTGCAGTTTTTACTCTTCCTGAATGTACACGTGACCTATCCTAAGACAACCCACGTGGACCTAGGGCCAACCTTTTAAAGGTTGACACCCCCCCAAAACTTGGAACCCAAAGAAAAAATAAAGATTTAAATTGCAAGAGGAGAGAGTTTATACTTACTTGGTCCAAAAAGATGGTCGTTTCATCCACTATAGCTCCCGAAATCACCACTTTAATCAAAAGGTTTTTTTTTCTTCAAAGTCAATTTCCAAATCAATAATGGTGATAATGAGCTTCCAACTTCTATTTATAGACTTTTTGGCCTCTTTTTGTCATTTTTTTGACCCCCCTTATCATTTTATTTAAACCAAAAACCATTTAGAGTGATTCAAGAGTTGCATTGGAAGGGTATGATCGGGTATCGGGATAATTTTTTGGAGTTTTGGGTAACTTTTGACGGCCGTGGAAAAATCTCAGATGATCAACTTGAGCATATAGGTTAGGTTTATACCCTAACTTTTGTATCTCGTTGTATTTATCCCTTTTCCATAGGATCGATCCCATCAGGTTGTGACACAGAACCATCATTGCTGCTTTAGAAGTGTCATGAGTTGGTGGTAGAGCTTACCAGAACATGGATGCCCTAGGTAGATCCTAGTTGCATTATGGTGTCCATGCTATCTCTAATCACTGTAGGATTGGGAGTCCTTGTTGTTTTTCTTGATTATGAGTTTGAGCCTCATTTGCATGATTCCTTTTCACTCTTGACCTCATCCTCAGGATTCCCAAAAGACATAACGGGTCTTCTTTTAAGCCCTTTTCAGACCCTCTAAACATGAAAATATCACCAAGTGATCTTGTGGCCTTTCATGCTCGTTAAATTGAAATTTGAAGTCACATCTGTCCGACGGTAGTTTACCCCTTTTTCGGTCCAGATGGTCAACTGTACGAACAAAGGTATACTCGAAGGAACTTCAGTTCTCTAGAAGAGTACTCCTAGGTATCATTTTAACCCTTTTTCGGGCTTGAGGGACTAAATTTACAAAAAAGGAAGCCCCACAAAGTCCATAGTTAAGCTCTTTTCAGACTCCCTAAAATTGAAAAGATTGGCGAGTGACCTTATTCTTTCACACTCATTAAACTGGTTCAGAAGAACATTCCTAATGGAGTCCATAGTTAAGATTTTTTCAGACTGCTTAAAAATGAAAAAATGGCCGAGTAATCTTGTCTTTATCACACTCGTTAAAATGGTTTCGAATAGATGTCTTGTCGGTGCTAGTTTACCCCTTTTTCAAACCGATAGACTACCTTCGAAAAATGTACCCCAATGGAGTCTCCTTTTACGTTTTTTCAGACTCTCTAAATATGAAAAAACGTCAAGCTTACCTTCTCTCGACTTGTTAAAATTACATCGAAGGACATTACCATTGTGTGTATTCTTAACCACGTTTGCATACCTGTGTATTTGGTCTAATTACGACTCCATGTTGCTCTCAACTAAACCATCTGAGGCATACCTTATATGCAAGGCTTGTAGCACTTTGCCTCTGCGTCTTGACACCTTTGGCCCCTGGGGGGTTTTTCTCGAGTGTCATTGCTCTGAACATTAGTCTTGTCTTTGTGCCTTGAACTTGTATGTTTGTAAAACTCGTTCCTCCATTTTAACATAACATTCTTTTATTCTTTTTCCAAAAACATTGAAAAAGAAAAAAAAATCAAATATACCCCAAAAAGAGGAAGGGAAAAGTATTTTCTTTATTGGCAACACAATAAGTCTCCCTTGGATAAAGCACATCTGTTCGTTTGTTTGTCAAACTCTGGGATTTAATACGACCTTAGGAAGTTGTTCTCACTACATAGAGTTGTGTCCTCCTCCATTTGGTTATTCTTCCAAACATATGGAGAGTTTGCATTGCCTCCTGCCTCGTAAACTTATGTTAATGCCATGCTGACTGAGTCTCATCATTTGTTGTGATGTTGTCCAAGGGAATTTTTTACCAAGCCTGAGTCATGCCCTCTGCATTTTGTCTCTTGCCCTCATACCTGACCATCCTGAACATCCAATCAAGTCTTTTTTCGAAATCAATGAAGCCTTCAGTATGGTCATCAAGATTCTCTAGTCCATGACCGACGAGTCGCCGAAGGCCTCTGGGTAGTGAAGTCATACACTCATATTACACTCCTACCTAATTTTTGAAGATTTTGAATTTGTTTCTCGAGCTCTGAAGACCTCATCTCCAACCATTAGGCCTTATTAGCTTCTAAGAAGATGGATACTCTACATGTATATCCTTTTGATTTCAAGATGTAGTTCTGCTGTGTAGTGTTTGCGGCTACACTTTATATAGTTATATGACATGGATCTACAGTGTATTTGATTGGTAGCCATGATTTTATTTTATCCCAAGCATGGGTATGCCCGCCTCAGTGAGACAATTGTTATTTTTACAAAAGGCGTCTCTCGATTTCTAGTCTCTGGGATCACTTGTTTGTCACATCAGTAAAGATTGTTAATGTATTTCGGCCATTAGACGATATTCTGACCTCACACATTAGGGGGCATCTGTTATAACCCTAATTTGCACCATACATGCTTACTTGGCATCAGGCCATCTTAGATTCCTTTTTTACCAAAGAACTGTTGAACAACTCTTCTTAAAAACACCTTTTATAATGGCCCACGTGCCCTACTCTATTATTGCACATGTATACACGTTAGTTGACCCAAAAAAACCCACGTGTACATACAAAAGCACTAAAAAAGGAAAGTTGTTGATAGAACACATAGCTTTGGGTGAGTTAACTAAACTTTCTGGCCATGCATGGCCAAGGGTCCGACCAAATACCTAGCTTCTTCTAGCCTATAAAAGAAGGGTTAGGGGTCCCATTTGGAAGAGGATAATCATAGTAAAGAAACTATACCTGATTGCGCATTCCCTTTGTCCCAACCCTTTAGCCATCCTTGTGCAAAGAGAAAGATAGAGAAAAGAAGTTGGAGGATAGTTGAAGAGGAGCCTAGGACCAGGTTCATGGAGCAACGACCAACTTCATCATTGTAAGTTGATTTGTTAAATTTAATAATAGAGAAATACTTTTCCCATCACACCATATGAGATTTTCATGGTTTATGGCATACTTGTTTATTGAATATCTAACCCATTAATATATATATCAAATGCATGTGGAGTTTGTTATTTGTCTTGTGTGAATGTAGGTTAACCTTGGGAGGAGAGATGCAATCAAAGAATGATCAAGCGTGAGGAAGGATCGATATCAAATGCCCAAAATAAGGTATGCCCACTTGATCTTCTTAAATATGTATTTTCTTAAGAATAATGGAGATTAGGTTTGGGACGACAGTAGAAAGTAGAAATCTTTAGGTCTTTTCTGCATGCATAATTAAACCCTAAGTGCTAGTCCGTGGAGAGATTTCCCACTCACAACAATGACATGGTAGGGTGACATCAATGTACATATGCTAACGTCATCATGCCATTTGGCATCACCACAGGATGCCACGTTTCACCAACCAATGGAATTCTCAGGGGTCCATATGGACCAATAGGAAAGTTCCACCCCCAGGAGACACCACATGGAACCACCCAGGGAGCACCACGTGTTAGTATGGAAGTGATAGGGTGAGCCACGTTAGCATACAAGTAGGTGTATTAGCAGGCGCCACATGGACCAATCATGGTGTGACACATGGCATACCAAAAATGCCCAATGTTATCCCGTGAATGATTTCTGTTTTAAAAAAAAGAAATGGCGGGTCCACCAAATCTGGCGGACCACACCAAATCTATATAGTTGTTAGCAAATTTTCTAGCGGGACGATAAACATAGTGGAGGTTCAAACAACATATAAATATATATATTAACCACTACCAAAAATGGAGTCTGATGGGTTCAACCTCGGAACCTTCGGCTAGTACAAAGCCTTTAAAACTCCACCCTAACCAATGCACCCGAGGATGTGGCTTGGTACATCCACCACCTTTAATATTTAAAAATGTGTATTCAGCCAAAGCTGGGGGGGAGGGCATGCAATCGTACTGTATAATATGACATGTATTTCGAGATAGATGATGTCATAATTGCATGAACATAGGGCATGGAAACTAAGATAGAATTTCTCTTGGGCCTGGGAGTACCAGAGTCGGATCAGAGCATGGAGACAGTCATTTTTGGGTAATTTGATGCCATGAATCCAATGGTGATGTTTGTTTTTTGATCTGAGCATTATTTCTGCAACTTGATTTCAGAATGAGGTATATTCATGTATTTTCCAAGTTCTTTTGCAGAGTTAATAAAAGATCCTACCGATTTGAGAGTAGGACCTGGAGACTTAGTCCACCAGGGATGAAATCCGTTATCAAGTTTTTGTGTTCAGATATGATGCTTATGTCTCTTCATTTATAATTTTTCCCTTCTTTAATGGTGCACTTTAATTTATGCTCATTTAATACAATTCTTTATAAGTCACGATGAAAAGATCCTGGATCACATTCATGGAAGCAGGCGATGCAAGCATGTATGTAACTAGCCCTATTCTATCCAATATCTCAAATGGACCATAAAAAATGGCTTCCATTTTTGTACAACTACCCAACTTCAAAGAGATATTCTTGAGATTCACTTTTAAAAGCACATGCTCCCCCACTTTAAATTATCTAGTTGTCCTGTTAAACTTTCTGTCTATCTTGAGTTGCCTTTAAATTCTGCTTAATTCTAACCATCTGGTCTTCCATATCCTTGAGCAATTTTGGCCCAAGTACCACTCTGTCTGTTGGGTTGTTCCAACTCACTAGAGTATTTCATTTCTTACCATACAAATCTTCAAATGGGCTCATTTTCAATGAATCTTGATACCCATTATTATAGGTGAACTCAACCAAGTGCAAGTAATATTCCCACTTAGATGGCTTATCCATCACATACATTCTCAACATGTCTTCAATTACTTGGTTGAATCTCTCTGTCTACCCATTTGGCTGTGGATGATATTATATGCTAAATTTCAGGTTTGTACCAAATCCTTTGAACAATCCCCTCCATAAATTTGAAGTAAACTTTGTGTCTTTGTCTAAGACAATTTTCTTGGGTATCCAATGCAACCTAGCAATCTCTTTCATGTAAATTTCTGCAATATTAGTTTTTGTATGAGTTGTTTTTACAGGAACAAAATGAACAACCTTTGTCAATTTATCAACCACTACCATGATTAAATCATGTTTTCTTGATTTCCTGGAAAATTTTGTTATAAATTCAATGGTTACCACTTCCCATTTATTCTATGGAATTGGCAAGGGTTGTAGCAAACCTGTTGGGTGCCTATGCTCAATCTTCACTCTCTAAAATTCCATACATATGGTGATGTAATCAACAAAATCTTTTTTCATTCTCGACCAAAAGAATTGGCTTCTTACTGCCGCAATGTTTTTTTGGTAACTGGGATTTCCAGCATATGAAGCATTATGCATTTCTTTTAACACCAAATTCCTGATTTGTCTGGAACTAGGAACATAAATTCTATTTTTATGCATAAGTAATCCATCTTCTTTCATCTCATACTCTTTCATTTTCTATTGTACATTTTCTTGTTGTAATCTTTCCTTTACGTGTAGGTAATGTTGATCTATGACAACAACATCTAATTTTTTTCTCTTTAAATATCACTGATGCATACTAACAGTTGTAGTGTGCATGAGATGTACTCTTCTACTAAGTGCATCAACAACTGTATTTTTTTTTCCTTTGATATTTTTGATGTCAAAGTCATATTCACTTAAAAATTTCAGCCATCTTGTCTCCCTGTAATTCAAATATGGTTGTTCAAAAAGATATTTCAGACCATAGTGGCCTGTTCTTAGTTCAAATCTCTTCCCCATGAGATAATTCCTCCACATCTTCAATGCATGAAAAATGGAAGCAAGTTCCAAGTCATGTGTGGAATAGTTTCTCTCATGTTATTTAATATTTATGTACTCATAACCAATGACATGTCCATTTTGAGTGAGGACTCCACCAAGTCCTTCCTTGCATGCATCTATACATACCACAAAACTTTCATTTGGGTCAACAATCCTTATAACAAGTCCACTAGTAAGTAATTCCTTCAACTGATTAAATTTCTCTTCACACTCAGATGTCCATTCAAATTTATTTCCATTCTTTTGTGAAGAAGTGATGGGAAGAGAAATCTTAGAAAACCCTTCTATAAATATTCTCTAGTAATAAGATAACCCCATAAAATATATGACTTCTGAAACACTCTTGGGTGTTAGAAATCCTCTAATTAATTCAATCTTCTTTGGGTCTACTGCTATACCTTGTTCTGAAATAATGTTCCCCAAGTAATGGATCTGCTATTGATAAAAATAACACATACTAATATTGGGATACAACTGATGTTCCCCCAGCACTTGCAATACCAATGTTGGGTGATGTTCATGCTCTTCCTCTGACTTAGAATAGAAAAGTATGTCATACATGAATACTATGACAAACTTATCCAAGTAATTTTTGAATATGCCATTCATTAAGCACATAAAGATAGCTGGTGCATTGGACAATCCAAATTGCACCACTACAAATTCATAATGCATGTACCTATTTCTAAAGGTTGTCTTATGGATGTCTCCTTCTTTGATTCTTATCTGATGGTACCCTAATCTCAAGTCTATATTTGAATTTTTTTTTTCTCCTCTTAGCTGATCAAAGAGGTCATGAATTTTGGGTAGAGGATACTTGTTTTTATAGTGGACTTATTCAGCTATCAAAAGTCAATACATAGACTCAAAGTTCCATCCTTATTTTTGACAAGGAGTACTGGTGATCCCCAAGGTGAAACACTTGGATGTATGTACCCTTTCTTCAACAATTATTCCAATTGCATTTGTAATTATTTTAATTCTGGTGTACTCATTCTGTAAGGTTGTTTTGACACCGAGGCAGATCCTGGCACTAAATCAATAGAGAAATCAATTTTCCTTTTTGGTGGAAACCTTGGTATTTCTTGGAATACATCTTCAAATTATTATAGTACTTAAAAAGCTTCAAGGCTTGGCCCCTTTTTCTTTTCTAGCTCCTCCACATGGGATGCATAAAATTGAAATCCTTTCTTGAAACATCTCTTTAGCTGTAAGGATAAAATATCCCTTATAGATATGGGTCTTGGAACTCCTTTCATAGTGATCTGTTTTCCATCTTCATCAAGACATGCAAATATCTTGCTATGACAATCTAAGACATCCTGATGCATGTCCAACCAATCCATTCCAATTAGAATATCATAAGACCCTAATGGTATGATATTCAAATAAACACTAGTATTCACACCATTAAGACTTATGGAAGATTCTCCTTTTGGTTCTAGTGGCTAGCTGGACCAAACTTAATTTTCCAAGCTTACTTTTCTCCAAATGTAATCTGTCCACTATTTTAGGATCAATGTAACAATGAATTTATCCTAAATAAATTAAAATAGAAGCAGATTGATTTATGATCTTACCTTCCACCTTGATCATATTGGATTGGTACTCTGCTTGACGATCATCTAAAGCTACATAAATCCTTCCCATGTCTTATACTATTGTAGCCTCTTGGGTTTTTTGCATGGTCTTCAGTCTAGCCTTTCTGTGAGGGAAATCCTTGTACAGGTGATCTTCTTTGCATCCCCAACATTGGATTGGTGGTCTTTCACTTTTTCCCAAGGAGTCTTCTTTCATGGATTCATCCTTAGAATACTGGTCTTGATGATTTTTACGAGGTTCATTTCTGTTGAAAGGAGGTTTGAATCCCTTCTTCCTCTAATCAGACTTCTACATCTTCTTATCCTTCGAATATTTATGCATGGATTCTCTACCCTAGCCTTTCTCATACAAGTACTTAGCCTTCCTAATGGTCTCATTCAAGGTCTTGGGCTCATCATACCAAATATTTTTTTTATAAAGGATGGAATCCCACTCAAAAAACTTTGTACTTTCACCTTCTCATATTTTATAAACTCCACATACTTTAGCAACTCCAAGAACTTCCTTTCATACTATGCCATGGTCATGCTTCCTAGCTTAAGTTCAAAGAACTCCTGCATTTTCTTGTGATAGAAGTTCTCTGAGAGGTACTCCTTATGAAAATACTTCTTGAACTGCTTCCAAGTGATCATATTCTCATTAATATGCTCAACTTGCTTCACCTGGTCCCACCACATAACAACTTTCCCATGCAAATGGTAGATGGAAATTATGGCTTCTAGGTTTGATGAATAGTTATGCAATTGAAAATATCTCTTGAGTCCAAGAAACAATGCCTCAACATTATCTTCCCTTTCTCTTTCACCGTCAAAGGAAGGTGGCTTAAGCTTCCTTAAATCTCCTTGCAAACTATCCAATTCATGTGTTGGCACAGGGGCAAACCCAGGTTTCAACGCTCAAGAGAGCACCTAAAAAACCCTAACTACCGTCCCTTTCGGCAACACCTGCAAAGAAGATGAAGTCTCACCCGAGGTAGAGGCAGGGGTGGTTACAAGACTCAGATGTCTGCAACCCTAGCTGGGACACTGACACACCTTAATAGAGCACTTAATAGCTACATTTCATCAATATTTAACTAGTATGTACTTCATAGATAAAATCCTAACTACAGAGCATCGCAGTATTCAACCAGATCTAACATCTAGCAGCACTTAGCATAAATAAACACATCCGATCTAGCATTCATTTACATCATTAAGCACAAATAATTTGTAGATCTATCTACCATTCATCTATATCAAAACACTTAAGGAAGTAAACACATAAACACATCAATACATCGCACAAAGCGCAGCAACAGAGGATATACGTGGTTCACCCTCAGCGGGGCTACGTCCACCAACTCTTCTTCTCTTGTATTATCTTTTGTCAATCATTTACATGCACAAATCCACAAAATCCTACTTCGCATAGGATAGGAGATTTGCACACTTCGCTAGATCCTCCTTCCCTAAGATAGGTTATAGCCCTAAGCCTTTACACAGTCTCTTATAGTCACTGCACATACCCCAGCAAGTCTCACATAGTATGCACAAAGCACTTACAATCTGTCCTAGCACTTAGCACATTACCAAAACCTTTTCTCTTATTTTCCTTCCATTGCCTAGACTTATATTTATACATTACAAAATGGGCCTAACCATGGGTAAACCCATGGGATGACATTCCCATACCCATTACATAACACCAAAACCCAAAAATCCCTAAAAAGGGGTCAAGATCCTGCGATCTCCTCTTCGACTTATGCTCTGCCTTCCACAGCCTGTCGAGGTCCCAAAATAGGTCAAAAGTGACCAAGGATCTCCAAAACTTGGTCAAGGGCCAACATGCCCCCAACACTCACCTGTGACTCGTCTCGAGTCACTCTGGTCTAGGTATCTCTGCTTCAAAATCCTCGAGCTTGGCTCGAACGGCTTTGACTTGTTGTTGCGCCAAGGCCTCCTTTTCGGAGAACTCTTGGATAGCTACTTCGTTGACAGGTCCCACTAAGCATTGTTCAGCTGCAATGATGACCTGCTCTAGTTCTGCTCCTTGACCTTCAATCTCTGCAAATAATTGGCAAGTCTTGTCCTGTATTGGTTGGAGCCTCTGAGTCACTTCCATGACTTTTCTCTGAATGGTGTGGACCTTCTATTGAAAAGTGCGTTTTTCTTAGGATTGCTTCATTCTCTCAATGGCTAACAGGGGCTTCAACTGTTCCTGTACTGTTTCTGCTTGTTGCTTTGCCTATTGGAACTATGACTCCAGTTCCTTCAATTCAAGATATTCAGTGAGTTTCTCATAAGTCTGGGCACTATGATCACTTAGCTGCTTACATTCCATGGTGAGGGTCTTGATTCTCTCAATTATGCTTCAAGAAGTTGCTTCTCTTTGATCTCGCACATCTTGCGGAGTGCTGGGAATTTTTCGTAGATCTAAGTATGCTATTATTTTTTGAAGTTGTTGGATAGCTTCCATGAGCTATGCTAATTTCTACTCCACTTGGTACTCTTCCTTTGTCTCTAAGACAATCACAGAGAGAAGTGCTCTACTGACTGCTTCTTTGACTCCGAGCTGCTCTACAAGAAACTGCTCTTTCTCTTGTTGGATCTGTGCTATCTCCTCTTCAAACTTAGTTTGGAGGGAAGCCTTCTCCTGCTGCGCAACTTGACATTGCTCGATGACTACTTTTTTCATTTTCTTTAGGGCCTCTGTGGCCTGTTCCGTTGCTTCCTGTGCACGACGAAGTTGAGCTTTGGTCACATCAACTAGTCTATGGAGTTGGGTAGGATCATCTGCCAACTCGGGTTCTTCTAATGATGGGGTCATGGTGGATACTGCACGGCTAGATTGAAGGGCCTATTTTATCCCTCTGAGTTCAAACTCGATTCTATTGTACATCTCCTCCTTATTGGATTCATGTTTGTGTAGGATTTCCTGCAAGGCATCTGCTACAATGACGATGATGAAGTCAAAGTCATCGACCATGNCATTGTTTTTCTAGCTCTTGACTTCTTCCACGAGGTAGGTTTATTAGGGGAGACCTTTATTTTCTTCAAGGGATCAACCTCATCAACAGGATCCCTAGGCAGTGTTACTTCACCTTGCTTCTACTGATCATCTTCTCCATTGGTCACCTCTTTCTCTACTTCGTCATCACCTCCTCCTCCAGGTGAATCTGAAGTAGTGTCTTCTGATGCACTACTCAGCTGTTGGACCTCTTCTATATTTTTCCTTCTGCTGGTTCCAAGTGTGTCATGTACTTCGCGAGTGGCCTCCGAGCTTCCAATTAGTTCCGGGTCTGACATTTCTACAGGGTCAGTGGGGATGAGAAGTTCTACAGGCTAGTCCTTGGTTATCTCTTCGAGGTCCTCCTCTATGAGATTGTAGTATGACTAAAGCTATTCTTTATGCTCATCTGCGTGCACGGTGATATAATTGAAGTGTCAATATATGCATAACTTCATGAGGGGTCTAAACCGGTGTAGGGTGTTTGGTTTCATGTGAGGGACAACTTCGATAGCCCTTTTCAGTTGGAGAAAATATGTATGAAAGACCGTGCTCGACTTCCACTATTTTCCCATATCGCTCAAGTACCAAGGCATGGTAAACTTCACGGCGAGCGGCTCAAATGAATCAATGTCTAGGAAGGTCTCACCTTCCATCATCTCCCAAGTGGTAAATGCAATGAGGATCAGGAGCAAGCTAAAGTGGAATTCATAGCCCTGATCCTAAGCTTCGCAGTAGTATAATTCCAGCTGGTTGAACAAGTACTTCTCCCAGTTCATTTGTAATCCTTCTATGCACTTCCTTGCGAGGTCCACAACAAACCCTGTGACCTATGTAGGTCTGTTCTTTCTTACGATATTTTCTGCAATTGGCTGAGAGGCCAAGCACACTGCGCCATTCTGGATGGAATCTACCTTGTAGCCTCGCATTCGTTTTTCTACATCTCCATAGGTGTCTTTGATACTCTGTGCTAATGCGCAATCTGTAGCCTTTCCTGGGTAGAATTCCTATGGTTCAGGTTCCTGCATGCTCAAACCGGTGATCATATGGATCAACGTTAGATCAACTGTGATGCGTCGGTCTAGCCATAGGTAGCCTCCATGGTAACATGAGAGAAGGAGCTTAACACATGCGCTAACCTCCTAGTGCCTTCCAAAGTGTGGGATCTTCATCACATTCAAGAGGGTGGACTACATGAGGTTCATAGTCCATGGCTAGGGGATAATTTTCAAGTTCTTCCCCTTCGTCCTGGTTAAGTACTTGTACGGGGTGAGCATGTTGTAGTTCTTTCGGCCTCCTAGGTTGAAGTCATTGAACTTCAACGTCACAATATTATCATGTTGTGTTCTAAATGCACATATCCCCTTCGGGAGGTACGCAATAACCATTGTGTAATCAAAGTCTCTTGGGACACTGTCACGACTCACCACGCTAGCCAAAGGTGGGATGTATTTGGGCAGGATAGTTGGGATTAACTTCACATTTTCCAAGTCATCTTAGTGCTTGTTTATCTTCTCTGTTGCAGGTTTGGATGGTCCTAATCTGCGAGCAATCGACGAGGAGGCTTCCACTCCTCGTGTCGATGAAGCTTAAACTTCTGTAGACATAACTCTTTCGGCCATAAGATCAATTAAAACTTCCTCGACTGACTTCTCCACAGAGTTGAGCTCGTCCGGCATGCATGCTCTTGATCGAAAAACTTAGATCGATAAATGAGTGTTCAAAGAAATGGAATAGGTGTCAATCTCAGTAAACACAACATGGTAGAAATGAGTTCTCTTGTTAGCTTTGATACAATTCACAAAAGTTTTCTCAGTGCAACAGTCAATGGACTAAGTAGACAACGAGGTAATAGATCTCCCCAATGGGAAAGAAGCCTTCATCAATGCAGTTCTATCTGTTACGGTGCGGTCCCAATGGTCTAATGGTGAGCTTTCTGTCCATAACTGATGTTCTAACCGTTCGAGGCATCAGTCTAATGGTTATAATTCTTCCAACGATCATATTTCTTTGCCATGGAGAAGTGCCATGTTGCGCTATTCTGATATCCCGACGAAGTTCTAGTTTTTCAATTTGTCCTTCTGCGAAGTTCCCTCTGGAATATTTTGCAAGTTTTATAGCTTTTCTGAGTTTCTCTCTTCTTACTGAGTTTTCTAGCCTTCTTTCCTATTATCTTTGTCTCAGTATTCCTCTTTCCAGTCTGATTCTTATCTCCTTTTGGCATAGTAACTTCACGCTGTTGAGATTCTTTCATAGGGTTAGAGAGTAATACTTCTTCCTTGTCTAGGGTAGGTGCTCCATTCTTTTGTGAGTCTTCTTGTGTTCCTTCAATTTCAACATCCAGGTTTTTGGTTCTAAATAGCTTCGATCTGCTCTCTTGTTCTTCAATCAAGTGCGCTATCCTCCTAGTCATGAAATCTTTTAATTCTTGCTTCTTTTGTTCGAAGACTTCCTCTTATTTTATTCTAACCTAATCCTTCTCAATCCAAGTTTTTCCTAGTAATATAGCAAATGGGGTGCTTCTCTAAATGAATTTAACAACCTCAAAATCTTCCTCTGTCGAAGTTCCATGAGCACTCATAGATGTCTGGGTGAGTCTTCCACATAAGGTTATCAACGGTCCTCTGAATAATCCTATTCTTCCTAATGAAGGAATTATAACAGGCTTTGCAAAAATTTACCAAGTTCTTTCTTTCATGATATTCACATGTGTTTCCTCATCCAAAACACAGTTAATGTTGAAGTCCCCTATTCTTGTTTCTATGCATTCTTTTTCTTTGAAAATCTTTGATAAGTTGATATTTTGGTGCTCATTTAGGGTTTCTTTCATTTTTAGTAATATAGTCTCTGATTCTTTCTGGGGTTCTCTCATGGTCTCAGTTTCTTGACCTTTCTCAGGGTTTTCTTGTCTCATATTCATTATTTCAATCTTAGCAATCATTTTAGGGAAATCTAAAACTTCATGATCCATAGCTTTACAACATAGACAAATAGGTCTTCTACAAGGGCATTCTTTAGCTAGATGTCCCGGTATTTTGCAACTATAACAAAGGGTTAATCCTCTTTTTCTTTTAAATGATCCCCATCTTTTCCTATACATCGCACTCGGATCATAGTAGCTAAACTGCAAAAAATTCTTTCTAGGATCCTGCATCCATTTGTTAGTCCAAACATTCTTTCTATGCATAGTAATAACATATCTTTCATTATTTATATCAGATCTATTCATATCAAACCTTCTTTCATCTAATTGTTCCCTACTTTCAAGCTAGGACAAAATTTATCAAACAAACCTAGATCCATACTTTTGAAACAAAAATTTCCACTTATCTTACCTTCAAAGGAGCTCAAAGCTTTCAGATCTAGAAAATTTCACTATTCTTACCTTTTTTAGAGCACAAGGCTTCACGATCTTACCTCTTTTCTTAAGATCTGACTTCTCTTCTTAGCACAGAGCTTCACTAGTCAAGTAGACTACTATGCACTAAAGCAACAGATCTACACACAAAGCTTCCTTTTATTTAGTTTCCAACAATCAAAGTTTTAGGTCCCGATGATAGAACCATTTATTGGCACAGGGGAAGACCCAGGGTTCAAATCTCAAGAGTGCACTAAAAAAACCCTAACTACCGGCCCTTTCGACAACACCTGCAAAGCAGATAAAGTCTCACTCGAGGTAGAGGCAGGGGTGGTTGTAGTACTTAGATGTCTGCAACCCTAGCTGGAACACCGATCTATGATTGTAACACATTAAAAGAACACTTAGAAACTACATTTAATTAGCATTTAACTAGTATATACTTTGCAGATAAAATCCTAACTACAGAGCATCGTGGTATTCAATGATATCTAACATCTATCAACACTTAGCATAAATAAACATATCAGATCTAGCATTCATTTACATCATTAAGCACAAAGCATTTGTAGATCTATCTACCATTCATATATATCAAAACACTTAAGGAAGTAAACACATAAACACATCAATACATCACATAAAGAAAAAAACACAGGATATACATGGTTCACCCCCGACTTGGGGCTACGTCCACCAACTCTTCTTCTCTTCTATTATCTTTTGTCAATCAGTTACATGCACAAAGCCACAAAACCCTACTCCGCATAGGACATGAGATCTATGCACTTCGCTAGATCCTCCTTCCTTGAGATAGGTTACAACACTAGGACATTACACAATCTCTTACAGAAACTTGCACTTGGCCCTGCAAGTCTCACATAGTATGAACAAAGAACTTACAATCTGTACTAGCACTTAGCATGGTACCAAAACCTTTTCTCTTCTTTTCCTTACATCGTCTAGACTTCTATTTATACATTAGAAAATGGGCCTAACCATGGGTAAACCCATGGGCCGACATTCCCATACTCGTTACATAATCCCAAAATCCAAAAATCCCTAAAAAGGGGCCAAGATCCTGCAATATCTGCTTCGACTTGCGCTCCACCTTAGACAACCTGTCCAAGTCCCAAAATAGTTCAAAAGTGACCAAGGATCTCCAAAACTTGGTCAAGGGCCAACATCATGTCTTCTTCTTTGGTTCCTAATAGGAGACACCTATGGACTACTCATGGAGTATTTATATGCATAATACCTTCTTGATGAGTAAGGAGGTGAGTGTTTTCTATGAGTTCTGTTAGCACTTCTTGAATAACCAGCTCTCTTGTGGTTATCTCTTCTTTCCTGATATTTACCTTCTTCCTCTTGTTTTGAGCCATTCTTTTTTTTCCTTTGAAACTGATTTAGCTATGCATCACTCCATCATTTATCTAAATTTTTTCTCTCATCAACCTCTCATTGACTTTTTTGTAACTCTGCACTTCTATTTTCAGGTTTCTTATAGTTTCTATCAATGTTTCTTTCTCCCCTATGCCCTTGTGTTCATTGGATTTTGTTTATGCATTACCAACTCTGGTATTCTGACCATTGGTATCCTTATCATGGTTGGAAACTCCCTTTCCTTCCTCTATTTATTGAATATGCATTTTATACTGATATGTTTTATCCCTTTAATTCTGCAAAATGTGCAAGTGACCATTTTGTTATAATTAAGCATATGATAAACAAAATTTGTCAAATAGTGTTATAGGTCCTCTGTCTTCTCAATTCATGAAGAACATATATATAAATCAATATAAATCATATAACACTTCCATGTTATCCCTTAGCCTATACAAAACTCAATTTTTCACAGGCACTTCCTTCAAACCACTTCCCTAAGTGACCATGGCTTGAAACCGTGGTCTTAATCCTTCCATAGTGCTTTGCTTTGTGTTATTCCACACGAGAGCTTGCACGAACAACTTAACCGAGGTTTGGGTTACCTCCCATGACCTTTTTACCTTATCAAGGGGCTAGTATCGAGACCAAGTCCTTTGGACTTCGACCCTCAATTGTTCTCCAATGTCAACTTCCAATTTCCCCTAGAGCTGTATTTTGCCGAAGTCTTTACTAACTCCACTATAAAAAAATTGGAAGCTTGAGTTGATCTCCCGTTGTATGGACGGCCCTGCCCCTACCTGGAGGATTCAATAGAAATCAACAGTTGTGACTTAATGAAACATTGAGATGGATGGCTCTTTGTAAATTTGTAAATTTGGTGCTTCGAGGCTCTAGGACATTTGGTTTGTTTGTCTCTCAATTCCCCCGAAGTGGAAATCCTCTAAAGTACTTACCCCACTCATCCTGTTTCTTGATCCAAAAATAGAGAAAGGTCTCAAAGGGATCCTAGATCAATCGGCTATGTTCCTTCACAGCTTCAGGCTTTGGTACTATTAATTGATAGGAACTTGAAAACCCTTGAAGTCACATACTCCCAGAGCTAACATGGCATGCTGACATCATCCATGGTGATGTGGACCCATGGAACATGTGTCACGTGTTACTAAAAAATAAATAGATCGGGGTATAAAAGGTGAAGAATATGGGTGACACATGCCCCCAAACGCCCCCCTGTCACATGACACAAGCTACATCATCAATAAATTTCATGACTCCAAGACTCTGGGCTTCGAGGCTTCTTGCTCTAGATGACCCCCATACTCTCGAACTATCAAACTTCAAAGTTTCTAAGCTTTGATACTTTGTTATCCTTCCACCCTTTCTAGATATGATGGTCAAAATACTTTTGAATTCCTTCCTTCAATCTAACGGTCAACGAAACTTTGAGACTCTAGTGCTTCAAGACTCTGGGTTATAGAAGCTCATCAAAGTTTAAAACTCCCGAAGTGAAAACTACTGAAGTAGTTGATGTTGACTAACCGCAATCAATGGAGGAGATCCCTCCGTGCCTCCCATCAGATCGGATGACTGATGGGGCTTCAAAACTCCGGCCTTCAGAGGTTCAGGATTTGCCTACCTACCAAGATCACCGAAGCGAAAAATTTTGAAATTCCTTTTTTCCCTGCTTGGCTTTGATCGACAACTAACGATCGATCAACTAGATCCAATGGTTGGGACATAATTCTTACCCCAACCTACTATTTTCGTCCATTAGACGACCCATGTTCACCTGCCCTCCGCTCCAATGGTCCAAATCTCTCTTGATCCCATGGTGGTGATCGCTCTCGAACTCAAAAGGAACGGTCATGATCCTTCGATCCCTTACTATGGATCTCTGACATTTTAGCTTCTGCATAGCCTTTGTAATGCCATTCCTCCCGAGCTTCACGAATTCAAGGTCATAACTCGATCTTCAACCACAATATCTTATCTAATAGATCTGACCCATTCTGGCCTGGTGTTTCAACCTGTGGCTTTGATACCAATCTGTTACGTATCCAACCACCCAAAGGCCGGGCACATTAACTTCAAGTCCCCTTCTAGACTAATTCGACTTCTGATCTAACATAAATAATAAGGATGCATGAAATATTCACATGCATTCATCAATATTCTATTATAACATAAAATAAATGAACTATATGTCATGCACAACAATAACCAACAAGCATAAATATTCTAAATATTGAATTCAACAATAAATAAATACACAACAGAATAAATCATGCATAGGTAAATAACCATAACAAAGAGAAATTTTCTTTTTTGACAAAAAGACACCAATTGGCTACATACCAAGGAAATTCCACCCAACCATAGACATTGTTGTTCCAAGTCTCAATAGCAGTGTCACCCCCGAGCCAAGGCTATGAATCCACAAGGATGGTTCCAGAGTGTCACTCAGCTTCCCTAACTAGTCATCACTCAAGATCTCACAGTCTTCCTAGCACCCACATAAATCCA
Source organism: Picea mariana (assembly GCA_032191745.1). Lineage (NCBI taxonomy): Eukaryota > Viridiplantae > Streptophyta > Pinopsida > Pinales > Pinaceae > Picea > Picea mariana. The sequence goes on from JASDQU010209776.1 coordinate 25,701, forward strand.
AGTACCCATCTGTCTTCCACCCAGCCTTCACAACCCAAGAAAATGGATGCACCCTTCTCTTCCACGGAGTCCCTCAAGATATCCATCTCCTTCCATGGGTCCAGTGTAGTTGGTCTAGAATCTTCATGTTGGAAATCTCAGGACTCGCAGTTGTGAGAAAGATTAGGCACATACCAAAGAATTTCATACATGTAGGTATTGATTCATGGCTAGATTACACCAGTAGTCTCTATAGCCAACAATACCATGACCACTCTTCAACAATTCATTTTCCTTTCCCAAGCCAAGACACGAAATGAAGAAAGGTGAGTGGGTGGTAGAATGAAAGGTTTGAACAACGAGCAATTGGGTGAATGATTGCATGATTGAAACAAAAGAAACCAATAGCAGAATGAGAACATGAGCAAGAGTGAGAACCCCCAAACAGACCAAGGACGGGTTTATGTAATTCTTGGAATTAAGGAACCACATGGCCTTCCTCCCAAGAAGCTCACGTAACAATTATTCTCCATCAAAACCATAATGGATAAATAAAATATAAAATAAGTACTTATCCCCTTAATCCCCCTCTCTTATGGAAACATATCCCCCTATAACTCTTTTCCTTGTCTATCTCACATCCAACGATGTATTTATTATTCATAATGATAAAAAATTTACATTTCCTAGGCACATTGGCCTCTTAATAATTGTTTAGGAACTTTTTTCTTTCATAGCTTAACAAAGTAAAATATTTAATACGGGGTTCAAAACCTAGGGTGTTACACCCAAGCCTAGAACCTCTCAAGGTACATCCTCGAGAAAGAGAGGAAATATATATTTCCAAGATTCTCCTGAGAGTGGCGAGGGTGGAAATGGTCAATGCTTGACCAACTACTACAATTTTTTAGCTAGGTCACGATATAGATGTTTTTTATGTTAGGGCACTTGTTCTCATTTTGTATAATGGGAACAAGTTTCCATTTTTTTAAGAATGTACAATTTAGACAATGTTTAGTATATATATATATATATATACAAATTTCATGGAACGTTTTTTATGAATCTCATTGCTTCTACATTTGATGTTGATGAATATATGAATTTCAGAGTGTATGAATTTTATGTGTATTAATCCCTTGATTTGTTTCTAAAGTGATTATAAATACTTGCATTACGCATTAAGGAATAGCTTATGATGGGATTTATTTCTAAGTGATAAATTCATAACCAATTAATGGTTCTCAAGTAGCATTGCTTTCTAATCAACCATGTATCTCTACATCATCGATAGATCATTCCTTCTTAATTATTTTCATGAATGTTGTGGATATCCATATTCTAAATCACAGCCAACAATATGGACTACCTCATGAATTATATCCATCTAAATCCAATGGAAATCCACACTAAAATAGTGGTCACTTGAAAATATTGTGACCTTAAAATTGGAATATTACAATAATTTATTATAAAAATATTTTTTTCTCATTTATCTTCTACATAATTGTAAATCACTTAACAATTTCATCTCAATGTTATTTTCTAGAGCACACACATTATTCCCCTCTTTCTATGCATGACATATATAAAATCATTTGATTTATGTGTAACCCTCCATAAATGACAAAAAGATTAGTCAAGTACTCATTAATGCACATGTTTGTTTAGATTGTGTAGTGGTGTTGTGGCAAACAACCCCCATATTTTCTTTTTGAATAATAGAAAATTAGGGGCCTGTTTGATTTTAATATGGAGTTTTCTCTTATCTTTGTTTGAGTTTCATTGGTTTTATTAGTTTAAATATAACCATGTAAATACTTTTCCATTTAGGTGATTGATTGGTTTCCACTGGACATTATTATACCGCAACAACTTGGTTAATTATTGAAAGTAGTTTTAATGTCAATTCCTCACATTCACTTTGATTTAAAACATGATTATGAGGAATATTTTATATCATTCAATAATTAACATGTGATTTTAAAATATGGTTTGGATACATGGAATCTAGTCTTGTTCTTAATCACAATTATTATCTTAGGTGTTTGAATTTTATTTTGAGTAAAATGGACTCTATATATTTAATATACCCAATATCCATTCTTGCTCTTAGAAATATGTGTTGATTAAGGTTGGTTGTCATTGATGTCAACCCTTGAAGAAAGACCCGTAGCACAAAGTTTTGGGTAATGGACCCAATAGTGTTTGATGTAAATATGACTCATTATTGTTTTGTCATGGT
>JASDQU010209777.1:37535-57104 GCA_032191745.1 Picea mariana
GTTAAGGGGGAGTGTTGAAATATTGTAACTTCGAAGAATATTCTACCTGAGAGAGAGTTGAATAATATTATTACATTATATTTAATTAGGCCCTATTGTGCCTTAGTAAAAGTCGGCCCTATTATGCCTTGAAAGTTAATTGTAAATTAAGAGGGTAAAGTGACAGGTCATTCCAGACCTAATTATAGGATGGCAAAACCACTATTTATAAGAGAGGTCAGTGCCTCATTTGGACACACACACACACTCATCTCTGAAGTGCGCAAGTGTTGGAGGAGAAGTTGCTACAACTAGGGGCAACGTCAAGGAGTTTTTTTGGTCTATCTCTTTGTACTTCTTGGTTAAGTGGTGCGATACTCTTCCTAGTGAAGGAGTACAAGAGGATCTTTTGTTCGATCTTTGGTCTATCTATATTAAGGAAGTTTTTCTTGGGTTTTATCCCCCATGAGGGTTTCCTAGGATAATTTGTGTGTGTCTATTTTTTTGTGATTGTATCTCTTTCAATGATCTTATTTATGTGGCTAATGTGATAAATGTTTATAATAATAAAGAAAAATAGTAACTACTAGTTGTAATAGTAAAGCTTTAACATTGTTGCTTTCCTTGAAACTGTTGTGCGTTATACTGGGTTCGATGCGCGGGATTATACTATGGTTGTTACATAGGTTTTCTTGTTATTTTCTCAACATGGACCCTATATGTATCTGAAATCCTTTCTTTCATCATTTCCAGAGTTCTTCATTATTTGTCTTCATGTCCCACTAACTTACAAAAATTACAAAAATTTATCTTCGGCATTGTCTGATACTTCTGCATTAGGGGATAATAATAAGGATCATGTACATGTACTTTACATATTTCACACCATGGTCCTTTTGAAGCTAAAGGGTTTCGAATACCCACTCCTATATACTGCGAAAATAATGGACACTGATTCTTGTGATGATCCAAATGGATATTGAAAGGCTCAAATATTAAATTTCTCAAATGCTCAAGAAAACAACATGATCACGAATTTCTCATTGCAAGATTTATGGTGGCACAAACGGATCGAAAAATGGAGTCTGTATGAAAAATTTATCGAAACCTATAGTTTGTGTCAAACAGGTAAAAAGTCAACTGGTCAAGGGATATGTGGCATCTTCAGCGTGTGACACACGACAGCTTCTAAATTCGAAAAGTGGCAGCCATCAGCTGATGACATGTGGTATCACTAGGTCATGACAAGTGGCAAGGGTTCATTATGACAAGTATCAAAGTTTTGATAGTCCATGTGGCAAAAGATTGGCCAACCACGGGCTGACACATGGTCCAATCCAAGGTTGCCACATGTCACCATGGTCAAGGCCTTAAAAAGATCAAATTTATATTGTTGGAATCCATGGGATTCGATCCCATGACCTACCTCTTCAAATGACTTAAGCACAATGAGCTATCCACAAAGGGTGAATTAGTACTTTAGAAGAAAAAAAAACCCACTTTTCATAAATTTAAACTTAAGCACCTTTTCCAGCTAAGGGAGGTTCACCCCTTGGGAACTAGGCCACATGGCCCTCATATGACCACATAGGGGGGGGGGGACGCCCTAATTGGGGGCTTAAGAATATTTGTTTCCAAATTTTGGGTTTTGACCTTTTTTAGTGGATTTTTAGCTGATTTTTAGTGATTTTTGAGGATTTTTGGCTCTTTGAAGGGGATCTAAGCCCAAGCTTAGGACAAAAAGTTGGGGGGGAGTTGGATTTCGAACCCCAAATCAAAATATATATAAACTAGAGGTTTTTGAAATTCCAAACAAGTTTAGAACAGAAGAAATGTTGTAGAATTATAAAGCCAAAGATATTTTTATGCAGGAAAGCCATTGAAGACGGGAACTTTGCGGGTCAATTACGGGAGCTATGCTCAACCGTTATTAGTGTCATCAGTTTTGTTTGGTTCTTGAGGTTGAGAAAAACACAGCCCTACCAATTTTTAATCCATTTGACACTTTTCTGATGTGATTTTGGAGCATTGAAGAGAAATAAGAAATCTTGACCCACTGAGACAAAGGCTCGGAGACATAGGCAATCTTGCCGAACTCTGTTAACAACTTTGTTGTTGTGGTTTGATGATTCTTTGTGTTTACTTTCAGATCTGAATTTCATATTATGGATGCTATGATATATCATTAATTTATTGTTCCTTCATCAATTCCTAATTGGTTAATGAACTCATGCTTAAAACTTAACCAAGTCTTTAAAAGATCATTTCGGATCAAGTGGTATTAGAGAAGGTTGACGATTTGGTTTTGAGTTTGAATGATTACCAGGGAAAAACTAATTCATGGTGAAGGTGAGCATGTAGAAGGGGATCTTGAGATTGGATCAGGAAAGAGGACTTCTCAAAGTGAGGAGATGGCATCAAAAGAAGGCATGTCTCAGAATGAGATCGAGTTGCAGAAAACTTTATTCCCCATGTCTAAGATGGTAAAGGTCTTATATGAGGATTACTTGGAACATAAGAGGCCTTTCCAAGGGGAATCTTCTAAACAAGAAAAAAGTGAAGAAGGATAGGATCCTCCTAAACCTTCTCCTTCACCTCCTTCTTCTCCATCAGCTTCTTCTTCTTCAAGTACAAGTTCAAAATCCACTGCAGGAAAACATTCCCATAAACCTAAACATGATATGTATTTACTTAAGCTTGATGTGAAATTTGAATTACCCATGGATGATGGTGAAGTCAATGCTGACAGGCTTGATAACTGGATCATACAGATGGAATTTTATTGCCATGTGCAACAAATCAAGGATGAGGAAACTCAAATCAAGTTGGAATCGCTTCATCTTGCAGGCACAACACTCATATAGTGGAAGAGTAAGTTTCAAAATGGCATACCGGAAGTTGGTAATGTATTTCTATCATGGAAATATTTTGTTTTTGCACTTAGAAAGAAATTTTATCCTTTGGGTTTTAAAGAGAAGGCTTTAATTAAATGGAAAAGTCTTTGTTATCACATATGTTGGTAAAGGGGGTGTTTTTCTAAGAAGTGACCTCCTGGAGAAAAAATGGCAAGAAGTGGGTCAAAAAACCACTTATCCTAAGTTCGAGGCGCAAGAGCGCGTTGTCCTAAGTAGCAAGAAGATCTGGGCGGCCAAAATCTGTGCGCTCAGATCTACGATGCAGGTTTAATTTTGGGGCCCCCCACCTTTCTGACTTTAATGTGGTGGGGGGGATCTGATATGGTGGTTTTAGATTATAGGCCCCCCACTATCATGGCCCCTCCTCGTGATGTCAGAAACCCCCTCACGTGCTAAACCACTAACCACCTACCCCCCACTCTGATATACTGGTTACCACTTCCGGTTACCACCCTCACCTCCCACTAACACTTGTCTTCCACTTACCTGTCACTTCTTCGTCGTTGTGTCAGCGCCACTACTCACTTATCCCAGCCTTCCATGTGTATTCCACTCCTCACCTCATGTCACATCCCCTTTTAGCCTCTGCCTCTCACTTCCCGCCATTTGTATCCCATGTCATCTTCACTTGTATGATCATCCCCACTCTCCCTTTTCCACCACACTCTATGTCCCCGCATCATCATTGCCACGTCCCTCCACCTGGCCACAGAGCATATGTTGTATCCTACTGAAGTCATTCCTATCACTTTGCCCGTTCCTCCTCATCATCATCCATGGTCGTCGACCAGTCTTCCCCATATGCATCCAACAAGGCGCAGAAGGAGAAGGAAAGATATACACATCTCTGAATGCGGGAGTTGATGCTTCTCACTCAGATCCCAACGAATCGATTAATGAAAATGTGGAAGGTGGGTGAGACGTCATCTCCTTCCATAAATAGAAGGTCAGGAAGGGACAAAGCGCAGAGGCAGGTTGTCATTCTGGATTGACAGAGATCACTTCCAATAGAAGATTGTATGGACAGTCTGACCAATGTCTGCATGTGCAACCTGACAAAGAAACTCATCAACACAAAGCCTTAAACTCATGACATGATCATGCCTCCAGCAGCGGAGCCAGTTCTAATTATATGTAGGCATTTTTTCCATTTTGTTAGCATCGATGGTAGAGCTAAGCTCCCAATTATAAAGTTTTAGTGAGGCCTCTGGTTCTCTGGTTATAGACTTATGTTTGAGACTTCTTGTTTAATAGCAGCCAACCCATTCCTTACTCTTTTCTTCTGACTCTTAAAGCTCAGGCATGGATGATCAAGTCGGGTGTTGTAATGAATTTATAATGTAAGTTTGATTATATTGGTTTTTGCAGCATTTTAAGTTTCTTGAAGTTTTCAGATCTTAGAGGATCTCATATTTGGGACTTTTCTTCCAAAGGCTGCTGGAAGACCGGATGTCCAGAGAAGACTTTCATTCCTCTCTATTTTTTCCTCCACCTACTCACCACTATGCAACTTACTGGCCTAAGTTAGATCAAGACCTCACCTAGATCTGTATGTCCAACCTAGTTTTCTGAGTTAAAATGATATTGTTATGAGTTTACTCCCATTTGGTCACCCTTTATAAGGAACCTGTGACATATAAACTGATGGGTATCATGGTTACTCTTGTTGCAATCCAAGAGTGACTCTTGGTGATAACATTTATGGTGTCGTTGTTGGGGATCAAGTTGAATATTTTCCTTGGGATTGAATGACATTGAGTCTCTGATTCTGAAGGTGCATCGGGCATCAAATCCCTCCAAGATTTCTACTGTGCACCCGACGACTCCATGGTGACGACTCCACTGGGGAACCTATTGTTTCAGTTGTGGCTTCCAGAGGCAGGCATACAAGGTCCACCCCTCAGTTTCCCTTGACAACACCTGAAGCAGATCCAAAGAATCTTATCAAAAAGGGAAATACCATCAAAGAAGGAGATTCTACTGTTGAACTAGGTATTTCTGATAGTTCTCATTTCCCTCTGTTTGAGACTCCAATATCTTCTTCTCGGTTTCCTATCAGACCTCTTGTTGGAGTTTCTCATTGTTTAAATTTCGAGAGTGTTCCTGTTGAGTTTTCTCCTCGTGGTCTTGGATTAGAGGGAGAGATGTTTGTCACTCCTATATCCCCTGGCATTGCAGCCTGGTCTAGACCCAGGAATTCAGAATATTTTCCCACCCTAGGCTTCACTGTCCCTTCTCCTATTACTGTTGCTACTATTGTGCCCACACCAACCTATGTTCCCTTAATCTCTGTAGCCTTTTCTTAAAATCCTCTATTGATCCCTTTCCCTCCTGCAAGCTCATTTCCAGTCTCCCCAGGACGAACCCCTTCTCCCCCTAGTTCTCCTCCACCTAATATCCTTATGGAAAGTGCTCATCCCCCTGCGAATAGAATGGATTCCATAATGGTTGCGATGTGTGCCCCTCTGGTCTTACCTCAACCCATGAATCCTCTCCCTGTTGGAGATTACTTGAAGTATATGCCTAAATTTAGTGGAGATGAGGACATAACTGCTGAAGATAACCTTGCTTCCTTCTATAGTTATGCAGACAACCTAAACATTGAAAATGAAGATGTCTAGATGAGAGTCTTCATCCAAAGTATTTATGGTGAGGTGAGGAAATGGTTTAGGGGACTGACCCCTGTATCTATTTTTGGGATTGAAGCTTTATATAATGCCTTCTTGAGGCAATGGGGAGATAAAAAATATTGCATGTATTATATGACAAAGTTTGGGTCCTTGAGGAGAAAATAAGGAGAGTCTGTCTCTGACTTCTCTAAAAGATTCAATAAGATGTACAATAAAATACCTACTGAATTAAAACCCTCAGAAGCCTCTGCCAAAATCACTTATGCTAGTGCCTTTGACCCCCATTTATGCCTCCTGATCAAAGAAGCAAGAGCTACTTCCTTGGATAACATGCAAGATGCAACTCTGGAAGTAGAATCGAATGTGTTGGCAGTTAATAGGATCAAAAACAAATCTGACAGAGACAAGGGAAGAGGGAGATATAAGGCCTCCACCTCTGGTTCTTCTATAACTCACCCTCAAGTAGATTAATTGACCAAGATGGTAAAGTCTCTTTCTGCAGAGATGGAGAAAATTAAAATGGAAGGTAAATAGATGTACATAAATCCTCAAAACATTGACAATAGAGGCAACTTCAAAAGGCTGAACAATAATGCTCCTCAGATCATGCCAAGGGAGAAAAGAGACAAAGATAGAAGCGATCAGAAAATAAAAAATTCTCTCCAAAACAACCTTGTTATTGATGAGGAGAGAGGATAAGAAGAGCTCGACCTTGAAATTCATTGTATTGGAGACACCTCCCCTTTTCCCCATTTAACTCAATCCGCCTATGAGGAGTCCCTCATGAATAGTCAAATAAATGAGTTGATTAAGGGGGAGAAAGCCAGTAGTAGTACCAATAAATATAACCTTTGGTCAAAGAAGATAGAAGGGAAGTCTGACAGCCCTGATCAGCCCCTCATAGTGGAGGAACATGCTAAGCATGCAACAGATATCACCAAGGAAAAGAAAATTCAAAATCCCTCACCAATGGTCAAAGACCCTATCCCAGTGGTGAGAGAAATTTTGAATCCTCCTTCCTCCTTTAACTTTGAGCATGAATGTTGTCCCTTGACCAAGTTTTGAGGAACACTTGGTCATATTTGACAATTGTTGGATATCAACACCCTGTCAAAGATGGAATGCCAGGAGAAGCAGAGATCATGGGATCTCGGCCCAATTTTCGGGCCCTTTTAAGGTTTTGGGTTAATGTAATGGGAAAGGGATGTTGGCCCATGGGTTTACCCATGTTTTAGGCCTACGTTGTAAAGTATAAATAAGTAGCTAGTGTCGATGGCTTAGTGCTAGTAATTAGATCTATGTGATCAAATGTAAATTCTCTGTGCATGATTGTAAGAGGCTTGTAGAGCTAAGTGAAAGTGTTGTAAGTGCTGAGTGCATGAATTGTAAGAAGGCTTTATGCTAGATCTACTCGGGGAAGGAGGATCTGGCGAGGTGCGTGCAGATCTTTTGTCCTATGCAAAGTACAGTTAAGCTCTATGTTATAATCAGATTGACCAAAGCTAATAAAGAGGAAGAATACTTTGTGGACATAGCCCCAGGGTGGGGGTGAACCACGTAAACCTATGTGTCATGCTTTGTGTTGTTTCTTCCTTGTGTTTTCACTATCTTGCTAAGTGCTATGCCATGATTAGATATATTTTCTTATGCTTTTTGATTCACTAGATGTATATGAATAGTTTATCTGATGTGTTTGAGGATGCTTAGTGTTGATCTACATGATCTAATATGTTTTGTTGTTGCTAAGCACTGAAATATATTATATCTGAGCAAGTACTACAATGTTTTGTCTTATCTGCGAAGTACAATAAGGTTGAATAAGTGATGAATGAACGATGTTAAGTTCTCTATAAATAATATAATCACAAGTCTATGTCCCAGCTAAGGTTGCAGACACCTGAGTCTTGCAACCATCCCTGCCTCTACCTCGGGTGAGACTTCATCTTCTTCGCAGGTGTTGCCGAAAGGGCCGATAGTTAGGGCTTTGTTGGTGCGCTCTTGCGTATTGAACCCTGGGTCTGCCCCTGTGCCAACAAATGGTTCTGTTGCCAGGACATGAAACTGTGATTGCTCGAAACTGAGGAAGAAGAAAATTTGTGCAAAAGAAATCTTTCTACATAGATATGTTGCCCTAGTGCGCAGCTTTTTACTCGACCTGTGAAGCTTTGTGCCAGAAATAAGGTCAGATCTGAAGAAAGGAAGATCATATCTGAAGAAAAGAAGCGCGTTCTGAATGCTTTGTGCCAAGAAAAGTAAAAGTGGAAATTTCTGAAAGAAAGAAGTCAGATCTGCAGAATAGAGGTAAGATATGTAAGATTTGTGCTCTAATAAAGGTAAGAATAGTCAGAAGTTTTTAGATATAAAAGATTTGTGCTCTGTAGAAGTAGGATAAGTGAAATTTTTTGTTTCTAAACCATGGATCTAGGTATGCTTGATATATTCTATCCTAGCTTCAAAACTAGGGCATTAATAGATGAAAGAAAGTTTGATATGAATAGATTTGATAAGTATAATGATAGATATGTTATACCTATGCATAGAAAGAACATCTGAACTAACAAGTGGATGCGGGATCCTAGAAAGAGTTTTGTGCAGGCTAGCTACCATGATCCTAGTGCACAGTACAAAGTAAGTTGTGGAACATTTAAACGAAAGAGAGGGTTAACCCTCTGTTACAGTTGCAGAAGACTGTGACATCTTGCTAAGGAATTCCCTGGTGGAAGACCTAGTTGTCTCTGTTGCAAATATTTGGACCATGAAGTGTTGGATTTCCCTAGAATGATTGCTAATCTTGAAAGAATGAATCTGAATGAAGAAAACCCTAAGGCAGATCCAGAAATAGTAGAAACTTAGAAGGAATCAGAAAATATATTGCTACATATGAAAGACACCTTAAATGATCACCAACATGTTAGGCTATCAGATATCTTCAAAGAAAAGAAGCAAGTCGAAGAAAGAATAGGGGACTTCAACATTGACTGTATTCTTGATGAAGAAACACAACTGAACATTATGCCAGAAAGAACTTGGGAAGCTATAGGAAAGCCTACCATGATCCCTTCTCTAGGAGGGACAAGTTTATTCAGAGGGAAGCTAGTAAACCTATGTGGAAAGCTCGCTTGGATACCTATGACTGTCAATGGAACTTTGACAGAGGAAGACTTTGAGATTATTAAATTTGTTGAAGACAACGCCCTATTTACCATGCTCATAGGAAAACCTTGGATTGATAGAGAATAAGTCAGACGAAAACAGGAAGAAGAAGTTTTGGAACAGAAGAAGCAAGAGTTAAAAGACTTTATGACCAGAAGGATAACGCACTTGATTGAAGAACATAAGAGAAGATCACAGAAACTCCAATGTCAAGGATAAGAGAACACTCGAGGATCCGTAGAAGATTGAGTTACCAATTTTTGATACATAAGAAGTACTATCCAGGAACCCTAGGAAAGACTTTCAATAGCGCGAAGTAACTAAGACCACAGAAGATAAGCATCAAAATGGTAAAAGCATTACTGAGAAGAAGCTCACTGGGAAGAAGGCTAGAAAGTTAAGAAAGAAAAGGGATAATACTGCAAGGTTACAAGAGGTTCTAGAGGATACTTTGCAGACAAACAATTGCAGAATTGGAACTTCGCCAAGATATCAAAACAACGACATAGAGTACTTCACCATGATGAAGCAATATAGTTGTTAGGGCCAATAAATCTATTCGACTTCTGCTCCGAACGGGAAGAAAATAAATAAAGGTTCATCATCAAACTGTTGAAAAGCACCATAACGGGTCAAACAAGAGTTAATGAAGGATCATAACCATTACCATCAGACCATTACTAAGTTTCCCTACTTAGTCCATTGCGCCACGCACTGAGAATACTTTTTGCTAAGTGAGAATTTGAGCATGAAACCTGAGATTAACTCACTCTGAGATCATTACCTTGTTCCCATACTATTCACTGTAGTCTTGGAACTCCTTTCACACCCGAGCTAGCTGACCCAAGCTTGTATGTTGGATGATCTCAGTGTTGATGAGAAAATCGTTGAAGAATTTTTAATTGACTTAATGACTGAGAGAGTCATGTCAGAGTGAGGAATGTCTACAAGTGTATAGGCATCGTCCTCGGGAGAATTTCCAGCTTCCCCCTCCACTGCTCGAGCGGGACCATTCCGAATGCCTTCGGAAAGACGATCTAAGCTCGAAAATGACTTCACCACTGTGAATATCATCCCAAGTATCTTGCCTAAGTATATCCCACCACTAAGCGGAACAGTGAATCGAGAAATTGTACCCAGAGACTTTGACTATGTTGTGGTCACTGTGTACCTCCCAAAAGGGGTGCGCGCAATTCGTGCTGACCAGGATAAGCTCACATCACTGAAATTTAGTGATTTTAACCTTGGAGATCACAAGGTTTACAGTATGCTAGCCCCGCACAAGTACTTAACTATCACAAAAGGAAGGGACCCAAATATTGTCCCTTGACAATGGACACATAACCTCGCATAGTCAACCCTCCTCAATGTAATGAAGATTCCTCATTTTGGGAGGCATCAGGAAGTGAATGTAGGTGTCATATTGTTGTTTTTCTGCTACCATGGAGGATACTTATGGTTGGACCGCCGCATCATTGTGGATCCAATTTTGATCAATCGGATCACAAGGCTAAGCATGCAGGGCCCTAACCTACACAATTTTTACCCTCGAAATACCACAGATCACGCTCTTGCCCAGCGAATAAAAGACACATATGGCGATGTAGAGAAGGGAATGCAAGGTTACAAGGTAGCCTCCATTGAGAATGGAGAAGTGTGCCTCAATTTCTATTTGATCCCAAGGAAGTTAGTCTACAAGAACAGACCCACATAAGTGATTGGATTTGTAGTTGACCTCATAGGGAAGTGTGTGGAGGGACTACAAAAGAACTGGGCAAAGTACCTTGTAAATCAGCTAGAGATTGACTACAGACAAGCGCAAGACCAAGGGTATGACTTCCACTTTAGTTGGTTTCTCATACTCATCACTTTAATCACTTCGGAGATACCAAAAAGTGCCACTTTTATGGAGATCGAACCCTTCGAACCACTGGCCGCAAAGTTCTATATGCTGTGGTACTCTAGTGACATGAACAAGCAGTGGTAGTCCAATGTCATCTTCCATGCTTATTATAACCAATTAAAGAATTCAATTCATTATACACCATGCCTCACACCAAACACACTTCATAGGTTTATACCTTTGATCAAATTCAGTGCAAACTGCCACTTCACCTATATCACAGCACGTGTTGATGAGCACAAACAACAACTCTAGTCGTACTATAAGTTGACAGAAGAAGACTTGGAGCAGATTACCAAGGAATGGTTGGCGGAACCCTTGTTCCAGTGGACCCCACAAAGATGTCCAATGTGGATACCCATGAAGCCATGCCGGATACACCTGGACCGCGCAAGATTAATAAGGATGTGGAAGTTCAAGATATCCATAACACATCCACAAAGACTACTTCGATCTCACCTGCGAAGGAAGGTGATGGTGAAGAACTAGGTAGCACAGAAGTTGATTAAAACAAAAGCAAGGTTACTCCATCTGGAGAGGAGGTGGATCCCTCTAATAAAATGAAGATTACCCCACCAAATTCCTCATCCTGAAAGAAAACTAGGGCCACCTGGACTATGTTTAAGACTACCCTTACACAAGAAAACTTTGACTTCTTGATCGCGGTGTTGAATGATGTTTCACTAGAGATCGCAGAAAAGCAAGAAGCAAACAAGGAGGAGGTATTTATCCGAATCAAGGGTGAACTTAAAGAAGTGCAGTAGGAACTCTAGTCTAACAAAGTAGTTTCTACGACACCCTTGACAATTGAAACAATAGGAACAGATGATGAACCCACCCAATTAAACCAGATCACCGAGAAAGTTGAAGCTCACCTTCGACGAGCTCAAGAAGACATGACACAAGCCACCCAAGCTTTGGCACAAGTACATAGCGCACATATAGTACAACAGAGGAAGGCAGAACAGGAAACGATTTCCCTGGAAGCGAAGTGGAAGGAGTAAAAATCATAGTTATAGCAGAGCAAGGACCAGTTGCTAGAAGAGCAACTTGAAGTACAGGAAAGAGTTCACAGAGCACTTTGCTTTGTGATGGTCATTGAAGTGAAAATGGAAGAACATGTCCCACAGCAGGTGGCACAACTTGAAGAAGTAATCCAACAACTTTAGCAGTGCATCGCATATCTGGAACTTCATACCGTGCCCAAGACTACACAAGAAGTAAGAGACCTAAGGGAGGCAACTGCCTGCAACGCATTTGGCTAAGTAAAAACCTTGGCTTTGGAATGTAAGAATCTAACATCTAGAAGCACCCAGACTTATGAGAACCTTACAGAGAACCTTGAATTGCAAACATTAGAAGCACATCTCTAAGAATTAAAGAAGCATGTAGATACGCTACAAGCGCAGCTAAAGACCTTGACCCCAGTTGAAAGAATGAAGCAATTTCCAGAACAATGCACTGCCCAATAACAGGTACACATGATGCAAAGTAAAGTGATGGAAGTCTCTCAATGACTTCAACCACTCCAAGAGAAAGCATGCCAACTGTTCACTGAAGTTGAGAGCTAAGCAGTCGAGCTTGAACAAGTTGTCATCACTACAGAATAGTGCATGGAAGGACCAGTAAAGGATGTAGTGATCCAGGAGTTCACTGAGCAAGAGGCTATCGCACTGCAGCAGGCCAAAGTAGCTCGATCCAAGCTCGAGACATTCAAAGAGGATTTGATTAGACCAGAGTGACTCAGGACGAATCATAGGTGAGTGTTGGGGGCCTGTTGGCCCTTAACCAAGTTTTGAGGAACTCTTGGTCATATTTGACCATTGTTTGACATTGACACCTTGTGAAAGATGGAGCGCCAGGAGAAGTAGAGATCACAGGATCTCGACCCACTTTTGGGGCCCTTTTAGGTTTTTGGTTAATGTAATGGGAAAGGGATGTCGGCCCATGGGTTTACCCATGTTTTAGGCCTATGTTGTAAAGTATAAATAAGTAGCTAGTGTTGATGGCTTAGTGTTAGTAATTAGATCTGTGTGATCGAGTGTAAATGTTATGTGCATGATTGTAAGAGGCTTGCAGAGATGAGTGAAAGTGTTGTAAGTGTTGAGTGCATGGATTGTAAGGAGGCTCTGTGCTAGATCTACTCAGGGAAGGAGGATCTGGCGAGGTGCGCACATATCTCCTATCCTATGCGGAGTACATTTAAGCTTTGTGCTATAATCAGATTGACCAAAGCTAATAAAGAAGAAGAAGACTTTGTGGATGTAGCTCCAGGGTGGGGGTGAACCACGTAAACCTATGTGTCATGCTTTGTGTTGTTGTTTACTTGTGTTTTCACTATCTTGCTAAGTGTTGTGCCATGATTACATAGATTTGCTTATTCTTTGTGATTCACTAGATGTATATGAATATTATATCTGATGTGTATGAGGATGCTTAGTGCTGATCTACAGGATCTAATATGTTTTGTTATTGCTAAGCACTGAAATATCTTATATATGAATAAGGGTGAATAAGTGATGAATGAACGATGCTAAGTTCTCTGTAAAGGATATAATCACATATATGTGTCCCAACTAAGGTTCCAGACACCTGAATCTTGAAAAAACCCCTACCTCTACATCGGGTAAGACTTCATCTACTTCGCAGGTGTTGTCGAAAGAGTCGGTAGTTAGGGATTTGTTGGTGTGCTCTTGAGTGTTGAAACCTGGGTTTGCCCTTGTGCCAACAAAGAAATTCAAAAAATCAGAATTCTTGTGCCAATTTCAAAGCTAGTTAAACATGACAGCTTCAAAAAATCCCTATCTAAACTATTGTAGTCTGATCTATCTTGCCATCCCACAGACTCGGTAAATATCCAAGACACAAAACCAACAGTCATCTTAGGTCCTATGGTGGAATATAGAGATGATTCATCCCCTCCATTCTACACATCCCTAAACATACATGACAAGGTGTTGCATAATTTCCTGATGGATTAATGGCTCCCCATAACCTCATGCCTAAAACAGTGATGGAAGAGCTCGGGGTGTAAGTAACAAAGGCCTATCATGATTTGTAATCTTTCTATTCAAGGATGGCACAATGTCTTGGAGTCATCAAAGATCTGGTGGTAACCTTGTTCAAGCTTCCCATGAAAAGTGTGGCCATGGATATCATGGTAGCTGATGTACCTCCCAAGTTTGGCATGCTATTGTCAAGATCTTGGATTAAAAAGATTGAGGGAACACTACATATGGATCTCACATATGCTACCATTCCATTCTTTGGAGGGGAGCACAGAAGACTATATAAAGAAGCTCAGTTGGCCTACATCATCAGTGATGAGGAAGACCCCACCAATCACCCTATTTTCTCTCTGGATACGGATTTGGGATTTAGTTTGTTGCAGCTCACCAACACCCCTGAGGCTCCTCTTCAACTCAGAAAGCATCCAATTAACCCCCATGAATATTCTTCCCCACTTGATTATGTATGGAAAATGTTCTTTGATGGAGCTTCCTCTAAAGGTGGTGTTGGCACTGGGGTAGTTTTGGTTTCCCTTGTTCAGGAAGATATATCTCTATCAAACAAGTTAGAGTTTGAAGCTACCAATAATGTGGCAGAGTACAAGGCTCTTGTTCTAGGATTAAGGGCTACAAAGGACATGGGAATTGAAGAAATATCTATGTTTGGGGATGCCGAGAAAATTATTCAATAGATCAGAAATATTTATCAAGCCAAACACCCTTGGCTTAGGAGTTACAGAAATGAAATATGGGACCTCATTGATAGTTTTTTCCTGGCTTTCAATATATCATTCACTCCAAGAGGATAAACCACTATGGTTGATTCCCTAGCTATTTCAGTGAGAAATTCAAGAGTCCCTCTGCCACCCAAGCTCAGGTATGATACAGAAGTGAAATACAGGCCCTCCATACCTGACAATGTCAAACATTGGAAGGTTTTTGAGGATGATATTGAAATCAAAATATTCCTGGAGACTATTGAGGAATTTTCTGCATTGCACATTGATCGACATCCTAGTTCTAAAGTCGATCCCTATGCTGGTAATTTTCTAGACAAGATTGTTGATCATCATATAGTTCAGCTGCCTAGAAATCACATCCCCAAAGGACTAGTTCCTTTGGAAAGGATTTTTGATAGAAATGATGTGGCAGTAAAGGGAAAAATCTTAAAGGATGATGTTGATGTGGATGAGTGCAATATTGGCACAGAGGAGAATCCAAAGCCTGTCAAGTTTTCTAATAGCTTGTCAAAGGAGTAGAGGGCTAAGTATACTGAGCTATTAAAATAATTTGTTGATGTATTTTCTTAGACCTATGAAGACCTCAAAACATATGATATCAACATTGTAGAGCACAAGATCCCATTGAAGGAAGAATCCAAAAAATTTAGGCAGAAGTTGAGACAAATAAATCCTATGTTACTTCCTATCATGGAGAAGGAGGTAAGGAAGCTGCTGGATGCCCAAATCATCATCCCCTTGAGATATTCAGTATGGATAGACAACCTGGTCCTGGTGAGAAAGAAAAGTGTAGAAATCAGACTCTGTGTCGATTTCATAAATCTAAGTAGGAGCTCAAAGAAGGACAATTACCCCTTGCCAAAGATGGAACATATATTACAAAGGGTAACAGGTGCATCCGGAATTTCCATGATTGATGGCTTTTCCGACTACAATCAGATATTTTTTTTACCTGAGGATAGAGAAAAGACAACGTTCACCACTCTTTAGGGCACATTCATGTATGCCAAAATTCCTTTTGGATTGATGAACGCAAGAGCAACATTCCAGCTAGCCATGGACATAGCCTTCATTGGAGAAAAAGATAAATTTTCGGTCATCTATCTGGATGGCATAACTGTCTTCTCTGGATCTCATAAAGAGCACTACTATCATCTACGAAAGGTATTCTTAAAATGCAGAAGGTTTGGTCTCTCTTTAAATCCAAAGAAATCATTGTTTTTCATGAAGGAAGGGAAATTAATGGGGCACATAGTATCAGCCGAGGGAGTCAAAATCGACCCTAGCAGGGTGGAGGCGATCCAAACCTTATCACTCCCAAGGTCCAGGAAATAAGTCCAGTCTTTTTTGGGCAAGATTAACTTTCTAAGGATGTTTTTTTTCCAATTTTTATGAAATGGTGAAACTCATAACAACCATGCTTAGGAAGGGAAATGAAGTAAAATGGGCTGTCGGGTCTAGAAATTCTTTTGAACAGATCAAGAAAGAATTGACTGAAGTGCCTATGCTTATCAGTCTTGTTTACTCTAAATATTTTTTAATTTTCTCTTTTTATTCATTTGACACAGTGGCATTTGTTTTACTACATAAGAACATTGAGGGATTGGAGCAGCCTATCTCCTTTTTTAGCAGGGCATTGAGGGATGCAGAGATCAGATATGACATCATGGAGAAACAATCCTATGCATTGGCGAAAGCCCTCAAGGCTTTCAGGATCTATGTCCTTCATTAAATAATTATTGCATATGTCCCTTCAATTGTTGTGAAGGACATTCTGATTCAGCCAGACATAGATGGGAGGAGGAGAAAATGGATTGTCAGAATCCTCGAATTTGATCTAGAAATCAAACCTACCAAGCTAGTTAAAGGTCAGGGTTTAACCAATCTATTGGTTGAATCTAATTGTAAGGATTTTAGGGTTAACTTCATCAACATTTTCTAGAAAATCACCAGGCTAAATTGTCTGATGGCAATCCTCAGGGCACCCCTCCATTGGAAAAATTCACTTGGTATAAAGATATTGTGTATTTTCTACAAAATTTAAAGCCCCCTAATGGAATGGGGAAGAGAAAGGAAAGATATTTAAAGCTCAAAGTAGTCATATATTGCCTTATTGACCATGTATTATATTGGGCGGACCCTCTAAGAGTGCTTCTGAGATGTCTAAACCCACAGGAGGCCCAAAGGATTATGTTTGATTTTCATAGCAGCCTATGTGGGGGACATCATTTCTGGAAGACCACAGCCTACACAATTCTCAGGGTTGGGTACTACTGGCTCACTTTATTCACTGATGTGTATAGAAAGATCAGAGCCTATATCAAATGTAAAAAATTCTCAGGAAAGCAACAACTCAAATCCTCACCACTAAAGCTTGTAGTAGCTTCAACACCCTTTCAGTAGTGGGGATTGGACTTCATTGGGGAGATTCATCCTGCTTCAAGTGGTCATCATAGATGGATATTAACTACAACAGATTATTTGACCAAATGGATAGAATCCATCCCCACCAGGAGTGCTTCACACAAGGTAATCGTCAGTTTCCTGGAGGATATCATAGCAAGGTTTGTTTGTCCTAGCAGAATTATCACTAATAATGATGCATATTTCAAGTCTGAGCCCTTGATCAAGTTCTATGAGTAGTTTGGAATTTCATTAATTCACTCCACTCCTTATTATCCCCAAGGAAATGGAATGGCAGAGTCCTCTAATAAAATTTTGATCAATCTTATTAAAAGACCGTTAGAGGATAATAAGAAGGCATGGGATTCAAAGCTCAAATTCTCTCTATGGGATGATCAAGTGACAACAAAAATATCCATAGGTATCTCCCCTTTCCAACTTGTTTATGGGACAAAAGATGTTTTTCCCTCTCAGCTGGCTTTACCTGTAGAAAAATTCTTTCAAGATCATCAAGGAGAGCCTGATGATATGATCAGAAGGATTCATCAACTGGTGGAAGTACATCATACCAGAGAGAAGGTGACGGACATAGCTCATAACCATTAGCAAAGGATCAGACAAGCCTTTGACAAAAAGGCAAGAAAATAATTTTTCTATTTGGAAGATCTAGTGCTTAAATGGGATGCACCCAGGCAAGACAGAGGAAATCACAACAAATTTGAATCCCTATGGATCGGGCCTTTCACAATCTCTGAAGTATTTTCAAATAATACTTACAGGTTGTAGGAATTGAAGGGTGAAGAATTTTTTAATGGCCTTATGAATGGGCATTTCCTGAAGAAATGTTTTACTTGAGCCATAGGTGGCTCTCATGTATTTGTAAATATTGATTTTTCTTTTGTTTCTATTTTTAGTTCATAAGTGATTCCATAGCCCAACAACAAGGCACTAAAACTGCATAAGAGTTCTTGTCATCTCACAGGGATAAATCCATCCCCCATGGAGCCTAATGTTATCACATATGTTGTTAAAGGGGGTGTTTTACTAAGAAGTGACCCCCTTTGCCGAAAAAATGGCAAGAAGTGGGTCAAAAACCCACTTATCCTAAGTTCGAGGTGAAAGAGTGTGTTGCACTAAGCAGGAAGCAGATATGGGTAGCCAAAATCTATGTGCTCAGATCTATGGCACAGGCTCAATCCCAGACCCCCCCCACCTTTCTGCCTTTTATGGGGGGGGGGTCCAATATGGTGGTTTTAGATTACGGGCCAACCACTATTGTGGTGCCTCCTCGTGATTTCAAACAACCCCCCCCCGCTAAACCACTCACCACCTAGCCCCCATTCCGATATACTGCTTACTTCCCTCACCTCCCTCTAACACTTGTCTTCCACTTACCTGTCCCTTCTCCGTCATTGTGTCAGCGCCACTCCTCACTTATCCCCACCTGCCATGTGTATTCCACTCCCCGCCTCATGTCACGTCCCCCTTTAGCCTCCACCTCTCACTTCCCACCATCTGTCTCCCATGTCATCTCCACCTATATGATCATCCCCACTCTCCCTTTTCCACCACACTCTTTGTCCCCGATGCATCGTTTCCACGTCCCTCCACTCGGCCACTGAGCATATGTTGTATCCTGCTGAATTTTTTCCTGTCACTTCGCCCATTCCTCCTCATCTGCATCCATGGTCGTCGACCAGTCTTCCCCATATGCATCCAACAAGGTGCAAAAGGTGAAGGAAAGATAGCCATGTCTCTAAATGTGGGTGTTGACTCTGCTCACTCAGAGAATCTGTTAATGCAAATGCGGAAGGTGGGTAAGACGTCGTCTCCTTCCATAAATAGAAGGTCAAGAAGGGAAAAATCACAGAGGCAGGATGTCATTCTGGATTGACAGATATCGCGTCCAAAAGAGGACTATATGGATAGTCTGACCAATGTCTGCATGTGCAACTTGACAGAGAAACTCATCAACGCAAAGCCTTAAAATCGTGACATGATCATGCCTCCAGCAGCGGAGCTAGTTCTAAGTATATGTAGGCATTTTTGTCATTTTGTTAGCATTGATGGTAGAGATAAGATGCCAATTGTAAAGTCTTAGCGAGGCCTCTGGTTCTCTGGTTATAGATTGATATTTGAGACTTCTTGTTTAATAGCAGTCATCCCCTTCCTTACTCTTTTCTTCTGACTCTTAAATCACAGGCATGGATGATCCTGTCGGGTGTTGTAATGACTATATAATGTAGGTTTGAATATATTAGTTTTTGCAACAATTTAAGTTTCTTGAAGTTTTCATATCTGAGAGGATATCATATCTGGGACTTTTCCTCCAAAGGCTGCTGGAAGACCAAATGTTCAGAGAAGACTTTCGTTCCTCTCTAGTTTTTCCTCCACCTACTCACCACTATGCAACTTATTGTCCTAGGTTAGATCAATATGTCACCTAGCTCTGTATTTCCAACCCAATTTTCTGAGTTAAAATGATATTTTTCTGAGTTTACTCCCATTTGGTCACCCTTTATAAACAACCTGTGACATATAAACTGATGGGTATCGGGCTTACTCCTGCTGCAATCCAGGAGTGACTCCTGGTGGTAACAGTCTTAAACTAAGAAGGGGGAAAATAGTGAAAGAATACACAGATGAATTTCGTAAGATGGAATTAATGTTGAATATTCCATTACATACCCAGGAAACTCTTATGAAGTATATAGGAGGTTTACCTGCACATATTCGTAACACTGTATTTATAATTGGACCTACTAATCTTGATGAGGTTTATGTTCAAGCAACATACATTGAAGCAAGGAAAACATGATTTAGTGTATCAAAGGAATC
>JASDQU010209778.1:735-17643 GCA_032191745.1 Picea mariana
CAACCTGTTGTGCTTCTTTATCTCTTTTAGTAGCCTCCACCCAACTCGAGGGTTGAGCCATGAGGACATGAGCCCGAGTCTCCTCCTTGAGGCCACTAATAAAACACTCTCGAAAGAAAGCATCAATCATGCCCTTTATTCGAAAAGCCAGGCGATCAAAGGTAGTTATGAAGTCTTCTATTGTTTCTGATTGTTTCAACTTTGTCAAATGGCCCAAATGGTTGTTGTCAATGTCAAATCGTTCATAAAGCTCAGTCACAAATTGGGTCCAAGCAATATACCCTTGATGGGAAATTTATCTCCATTGCCACCATTGCCAACGTTCTTGATCTAGATGGATAACACCATATCGGAGTTTGGCCAAGTCATCTATAATGTCGTATAAAGAAAAATAATGTTCCATTTGGGTTACCAAACCAGTGGGGTCTGAGCCATCAAATTTGGTCACATCCACCCCTGGAAGGCGTAGGTCAAATTGAAAGTGATGGTGTTGAAAGGTATGGGAATGGGAGGAATGTTCACCTTCAGACTTTGGAGGTGCGTCAGAGAAAGGGTCATCTGTAGGGATCTTCATTTTGGTGTAGAGTGATGCACAGACAGATTCAGGATGGGTGGTCATTTTGTGTTTTAATTCCTCCATTGAGGACTGCATGGTTGTATTTGTGGTTGTATTGATGGTTGTATCGATAGAGGAAACATTGGCACTGAGTTTTTTTACTTCTTTTTGGGTCTTGAGGAGACCAGATTGCAAGGTTTTGAAGCAAGCTTCTAGGTCTTGGCTATGGGTATGGGCCATGAGGATGGGTGAACTGAAAAGGGGCGGGCGGGGTCAATTTTTTTTCCGAAAAATGATATGGATGAATGTGATGAGGGCGAAGAGATGAATCCAATGGAATAGGTCTCAAATAATGGTGAAAAAAATTCCAGACTTGTGTTTTTTTTGTTTTTTTTTCTTTACACCTATGGAGTTATACTCCGGTCTAAAGAATACTACAACGATGAAATCCCCAAATGCTTAACTAGTAAGAAAAGTGTAGTGATTTGACAACCTGAACATAGTTGTGCTACAATAGATCTTGTCTGTTTTAATTTGTTTATGTTTCTGTCCCCCAAGGGTTAGGTATTCAAGGGTTCTACAAACAAGGGTTTGCCCTGTAGTATAGCTCTTTGATATACATGTGAGGTCCAACAATACTACTCGACCAAATATCTCAGGGCACTAACTAGGGAGGATAGACTGTACCCTTAGCTGTACTACCCGACTACCCAGGTACTAGAGAGTATCTTCCTGAGTGATTTTCTCGGTGGCACTATAGCAGTCAGGTGGTCGATCAATTTATCTAAAGAGGGCTTCAAGAAATTTATGCCATTCCATACACAGGTGTTGTCTGATGCGCTACCACTCGAAGGGGTACCAATAGGGGTTACAAGGGTGGCCAAAAGATGTGTGCTTAAGAACCACTTGTATTTCCTACGTGTATGAATCCCTCAACTGTGGGTTTATGCATGTAACGATAGATCTCTGTGGCTTAAAGATGTCGTAATACGTCTCTACCCTGAAAAAATTTCCCACAATTTCTGCTAAGGAAAGTGCTCTGATAGCACTTGTAATTTACCAGATATAAAAATTATGCAAAACAGAAATAAAATGCTAGAATTGGTCGAATAACAGTAATATAACCAACATAATCTCCACAATAACACAAAAATGATATAAGAACAACAATAGAAATAACACTTTGATTCAAAAAGCAATGTTCACGGGCCTCTCTAAGGGGGAAGCCTCCATTCGAGCAACGCTCTGTTACAATAATCTCCAAGCTAGGGTTTTCATACCCTCGACCCTTATTTATACTAAATATGTCTATCAAGAGAAGCATCTAGAGGAAGATCCTTCTAGAAGCGAAAGCTTCTATTAGGTCTTCTTACATCCGCCTTATTCTATTTTATTGAAAGGCCTTATTAATATTGACCTTTATTACATCTGAATATATTGCTCTACCTATGTGCGGGTTAGGACCCTGACACTTATAATACTAGACACAACCATGGTGTTTACCAAAACCATGGATGGCCTACAAATCCGCAAGAAAAATATTTCCCGAGATGTTGGGGCCAAATGTCACAACCCCTCCTCCCTTTTCTGGCCATGCTTAATCTGCCAAATTTGTCTAAGTTAATGAATGACCCTGTGAGTCACGAACCTACATGGCCCCCGGTCCCCACCAAGATTCCTTCGGACATCCCAAATTTTAAAGATAAGAATGGAGAGGATCTTGGTGATGATTATGTTCATTTGAGATTATTTCAATGCACCCTTATCGAAGTTGCTGCAAAATGGTATATTGAGCTACCTAGGGGAGCATATGGGATGTTTAGTCAATTGGTGATGGTATTTATTAACCACTTCTAGTTTCCCATTCGTTATGATGCTAGCCTAGAAATGTTGTCTACTTTATGCCAGGATACTGCCACTCATATCGCAGACCATATCTAGCAGTGGCGTAGATGGAAGAGGTTGATTAAGACCCCTATACCCCCAACCTTTGTTTTAGAATGGTTTCTTAATTCTTTTCACGCTCCTATCTCAAAGGACGTTGCTACTTATGGGGTTACCACTAACGAAGAAGAGATATTTAGGACCCAACAGTTATATTTGATATATGATCAGTATGGGATGATATACCACCTTCTTCCTGATGCACCACGATCTACTTACGACCCTAGGAAAAAGCTCGGACCTCATTCCAATGACATTGTAGGTTCTGCCAATGTAAAGTCCACATAATCGGTGACAAACCAGTTGAAAGAGTTGTCTTTAAGAAATTCTGCAGGAGGGGTAGCTTCATCTGTGTCTTCCAACCCCGCTTAGTTGGTAGATGCACACTCTGTGCAATTGTCGACTAACCTAAATGGTGACCAAAAACTAGGAGGGAATGAGAAGAAAGGATGTAACAACCATAAGGGAAGGAAAATGGTAATAAACCCAAGGACAATAATAATAATGAGAAGACAGGTAGTAATGTTGGAGAGGGTAAATAGACAAGACATAAGGTGAAGTTTCCCTGTAAGATTTGCACAGATGATCACCTTACCCATTTATGCCCCAAAATTGTAGAAGTTGTGAGGCTATTAGCTCAATCACCCATCGTGCTGATGAATCCATTCCCACATAATCAACACTTAGCTTCGACCTTCTCAAACACTGTAAATGCAGTTGGTGGAGGTCAAAAGTAGCAGTCGCAAGATGGTGATCGTTTATGTATCAGTATGTTGATGTGAAAATTGATGTAGCCACTCGATCTCGAGACTATAGTATTAAACAAACTATTCCTGGTGTAGAAACTCCTCCTCCTCCTCTGGAGATGACTTTACATATTGAGAAACCAGATCCACCATCTCGTATTCCAAAAGGAGTACTCAAGTGCTCTACCCATAATCCAAATACTTGAGCCACCCATAACTACTCTATTGTTGAGGACCTGGGCCAAACCCTTTGTGTGATGTCGTCTTTGGAGGTACTCCAGGCTTGTCCTTACTCTATGCTTTAGGATATCTAGAACCTAGTGGCTCAAAGGTTATCAAGTTTGACATCATAGATTTTAAGCCTCGCTTGCCTTACCAAGTGTCTTTCCAAATCCATGTGGAGTATTCAAAGTATACCATCAAACATATGGTTGTTTATGAAGGCATTGCTATGTGTGTGATTTCCCTGGTCTGTTGGAAAGCTCTTGGTTCTCCAACTCTTTCCATGTCATCGAACATGTTGACTACTTTTGATGGTCATTCCTTTTGGCCTCCCGGTATTCTCCCTGCCTTTCCAGTCCAATTAATGGGTAAGACGGTAGAGGTGGAAGTAGAGGTAGTTGATGTTCCTCTTGATTATAACCTGTTACTAGGTCACAATTGGACTTATGCCATGATCGTCATCATGTCGCTCGTCTTTCATATTCTTTGTTTTCCTCATGAAGGGAAGATCATGACAATCTATCAGTTATCCTTTGCGTGCTTTAGTCCTAATTCATCTCTTGGACCATCAATCCCTGTGATCGATAATTCTTAGCTGGAAACTGAGAATATCGGTGTTGGAATGTATTCTTACCTTATGGGTACTTTCGACTTCTCGACATTGAACCATCATGTTTATTCCATTTCCAGTAGGCATGTCTTGACTAGGAGGTCCATTCCTTTTAGCACATCTTATTTTAATGATCTATGGACCCTACCTTCCCCAACTTCGTCTTGTGAAGGTCAGTCACATGCTAGGCTATCCATGCCACTATCGACAACACATATTGCATATCAAGTTGTTGTCGACTCTTCTGCCGATCCCGATCCTGTTCTCTCACTGACAAATGAGGGGGATCTCGTGTCTAGGCCTGTGTGGAAAACTTCATGGTCTTTTTCACATGATTTCCTAGATGGGAATTTTCTTTCGAACAAAACCATCATCAAAGCCATGAATGGTTCTGATAAACCTTGGGATGATATGCATCATCGCTCTTATTTTCTCCCAAAGCTTGAAAGAATCGAACATGATGACTTTCGATCTGCTTTGAGTGATATAGTTGGTCACACCGTAATTTCACTTGATATGCATGGCATTTATGCCAAAGGAAATATGGCTAGTATTTCTCCTACTGTCACGATTGACATATCTCGTACCCCTGGTAAGGTTGAAAACATAAATATAAGTGCATATTGTTTGCAGAAGAATCCTGATCTACACCGAACTCTTCAAGGAATTATGAGACGTATTTTCTTGGTCCTATGAAGATATTCCAGGGATCGACCCTCTTATTTTTGAACATGAGATTATAACTTATCCGAATGTTAAACCTGTTCGACAATGTCTTAGAGCTGTCAACCCTTGAAAGGCCCCTGCTATTAAGGAAAAGGTGGAGAAGCTACTTAATGTTGGCTTCATCTACCTGGTTCCATTCACTGAATGGGTATCCAACCTTGTTCCTGTAGATAAGAAGTAAGGAACCATACATGTATGTATGGATTTGTGTGACCTGAACAAATCCTATTTGAAAGACAACTTCCCTACACCTTTCATCAATCAGATCCTCGACGAGTTTTCGGGAAGCGAAGTATTTTCTTTTATGGATGGATTTTTAGGATATAATCAAATTCAAATCAAACATGAGGATCAACACAAGAGGAAATTTATTTGTCTTTAGGGTACTTTTGCATACCATAAAATGGCTTTCAACCTTAAAAATGTCGGAGAAACCTTTCAGTGTGCCATGACTTTTGATTTTCATGATCTTAAGCACATAGTCGAAGCTTACCTTGACGATCTTGCTTCTCACTCTCGCAAGAGAGTGGATCACATTACTCACCTTCAGCTTGTTTTTTAAAGATGTCATTATTATAGAATCTGGTTGAACCCTCACAATTGCATCTTTTGTGTTAAGTCTGGTTGTATTTTAGGTTTTCTAGTTTCTAAGACTAGGATCATGGTAGATCCACTTAAGGTTGAGGCAATACTTCAGTTACCTCTCCTGTGCATGATTATACAACTTTAGGGTCTATAGGGGAAAGATAACTTTCTTTGTAGGTTTATAGTGAACTATGCCACTTTCACTAAAGGTTTCATGCATATTTTGAAGAAGGACACCCCTTTTATCTAGGATGAGTGAGCCCAAGAGTCCTTCGATGCTTTGAAGAAAGCTTTGGTGTCAGCGCCTCTGTTGAATCCTCCCAACTACAGTAGAGATTACTTACTTTATATCATCGCATCAAACGATACGATTGGTATGGTTCTGGTTCAGGAGGATGATGAACTCCATGAGCACGTCATCTACTATCTTAGTTGAACTTTACTCGGTCCTGAACTCAATTACACTCATGTTGAAAAGATAGATTTGGATGTTGTTCACGCAATCCAATGTTTGTGCCATTATATATTACTTTTCAAGACTATGGTGGTTGCTAATGTCAATGCATTGCAATTTGTTTTTACCTGACGTATCATAGGGGGGAAATATAATAAATGGATTGTCATTTTAGAGGAGTTTGATCTCAATTTCACTTCTACAAGATTCAAGAAATCGCTAGTCTTTGCAAAACTAATATCTGATTTTCCACGATTAGATGAGGATGTTATCCATGTTGATTCATTTGCAGATGAACACATTTTTCTCGTCTCGTCATCTGACCCCTGGTATGGAGACATTTTTCTCTATCTTCAGACTTTGAAGTTTCCTCAGCATCTCTCACGAGATGATCGATGATGCATAAGGTACTAAGCTAAGAAATATACTATTGTCAGTGACACTTTGTATCTCCAAGGAATAGATGATATCTTGCATCATTGTATAACTCATAGAGAGGCCTTGTGATTTTTAAATGATTTCCACGGTGGGGCTTGTGGTGTCCATCTATCCGGGCTTGCGATGACCCAAAAAAAATTTTGAGCCGATTATTTCTGGCCTACTATATTTATATATTGTATTGAAGCGGTTAAGAAGTGTCACGCCTTCCAAGTATTCACTCGGAAAATGCGCTCGCATCCAACCCCTCTTCATCCAGTCATTACCGTCAGTCCCTTCACCAAGTGGGGGTTGGACTTCGTCGATTGCAATGCAAATTCGGTTGGGGGGCATCAACACATTATCGTGGTCATAGACTACTTTACTAAGTGGGCTGAACTGTAGCCTTCTTCATATTCAATCAGATTATCACTTGGTTTGGTATCCCGAGTGAGATTGTCACTGACCATGGCAGTTACTTTCAAAATGAGATGATGCAAGAACTATCAACTAAGCTAGGTTTTAGACATGGTCATTCTTCTCCTTAGTATCCCCAGTAAAATAGACAAGTAGAGGCCTTCAACAAGTCTCTCAAGATCATTTTGCAAAAAAAATCAGTCAAAGTAAATCCGATTGGCACATCATGTTATATCCTGCACTCTGGGCATACCGAACCTCGGTCAAGACTTCCACCGGTTTTTCCCCTTTTCAGTTAGTACATGGTGTGGAGTCTTTCTTAACTATTGAATGTGATATCCCTTCTCTTAAGTTAGCAACCATTCTCCTACCTGACACTTTTGATATCGATAAATGCCTTGTGCACTTAGATAGCCTTGATGAGCAGCATCGAGACGTCTCTACGACTATCGAGAAAAAAAAACTACATGTCAAGGTCCAGTACAATAAGTCTATATGTACTCAATTGTATGATGAGGGTGACTTTGTCATCTTGTATGATCAAGCCAAATAACCACTAGTGGCAGGCAAGTTTAAACCCATGTGGCATGGTCCTTACATCATGCAATGTGTTCTAGAAAAAGGAGCCTATGAGTTAGAAGATTATGAAGGGAATAAGTTGGTCGAGCCTAGAAATGGGCTCTACTTGAAAAGATACTACACTTGAGCCATAGGATTGGGTAGAACTCTCTATATACTAATGTAATTTAGTGTATATATCTCTTTTCTTTTCGTCTTCGGGTTTCTTATCGAGTTTTCACTTGGTTGACATATGTCAACAGAGTTGTCATTCTACTTAGAATTCACAAATGGGGCCAATCGTCATACACAGAACTTGGCTTCCGCTGCTTGGGTGGTTTACTCACCTGAGGGTCTACTGGTGTCTTCAGGAGGCGTGTACCTAGGGCCATCCACGAATAATGTGGCTGAATATAATGTCATTATAGAACTTTTGTGTGATGATATCTCACATGGAATTCGTTCATTAGAAATTCATCTGGATTTAGAGTTAGTAGTATGTCAGTTGAATGGTCGTTACCGCATGCGTGATCCTACTTTACTCTGACTATTCCTATGGGTATGTCTTTTAGAATGACAATTTGATTTTATTACATATTATCATATTCCTAGGAGTTCTAATCATGTATCTGATGCTTATAGTAATTTTGTTTTATATTGGCATTTGTCACATAATTAAAAGCAGAGAAAACCATCTAATCAATGTACACATTGTAAAATATAAGTAAGTTGAAGATCCTTCTTTTATATATTTCAAAAAAATATGGTGTTTATAGTACAAAATTGGGGCTAAAACCCTCAAATAGACATATATTGTTGGTATTACAATATCCCACGACATCTACACTTGTGGAGCCGGATGCGTGTCATGGTAGTGAACCACGGTGTTTACGAGACACCAAAAAAGTCATACCCATGCCCTAGGTACACCAACCACCTGTCGCTACATGGCTTCAGGAAGATCCTCTACCTGAACCATGGGTATCATGTGAGTCGAATGCGACAGGTTTCCATGTATGTTTTGTAGGACCCTCTTGGCTTCTCCTTCTGCTGCCTCATCTCCCCGGTTCCTCCGTTGATGTCAAGGGAAACCCTATATGCGTTGTGGACCCACATCTGTGACACACAAATGTCTAGTCAATACATAAGTACCATCCAAAAAATATTTTTTTCCTAAATAAAAAAAAAATAAAATATGTAAAAACTATTCAACATACCTATGTCACTGTAGGTAGACCCTAGTGGAAATGGCATGTCTAGATCTCCTCTAAAGTTGATGCCCTTGTAGGGATAGTCATCCAGTGCGATTACCTATCGCTGCCACCAATAGAATAATTCCTCATTGTAGGGTGTTGGAACCCTACCTACCCTCTACCGCTTCATCACCTAGGTCTATCGTGCCATGGATGGATCGTCAGGTGCCCTAGGAAGAATATCAACTCTAGGTCCCAAACTTGGAACCCACTCAAAAAGGAAACTGCACAAGATGAAGGCAAACCCAAAATTTCTTTTACCCCACTGCTTGCACTTTGTCAATTGGCTCTTCATATTCGCCAGTAGTGAGGTACACCAATCATACATTTTGGGTCTCACACACTGCACTGCATAGAACATGAGTGGCCTCGATGCCTGGTGCAACAAGGCTGAACCTATGATCCTGGTCAATACTAGGACAATAATCTTTAGACTGAGGTTGTTTATTGCCTGGATAGGGACTTGACTCCCTACCTTAGGAGTCCCTACTACACAGTGGGCATCAATATATTCCTCTATCGTCATCCCGCTACCTTCTCCCCATGATTTGAGGTTCACAACCTCCCCCCATTCTTGATAGACCAGTCAGAAAGTAAATGTCCTCTACTTCAATTATTAATGGTTTCCCATCGTGATTGAAGCTCTCACTATCATGGTCCAAGTAACCCACCAGCATCTCCAACAACCTCACCTGGGCTCTCATTCCTTTGAGCACCCAAAACCTATACAAACCACATCACTTTAAGGCCATTTGGGCCCTCATATCTCGATCTACAGTGGCGTATACCTCCTCATGTTCTGTCTCTCTCCAGTCAAGAACCATCCTCTCAAAGACAAATAAAATTTTGAGTTAGAACCCTTCATTTTTCTCATTTACGGGCCTGTACGTGGCTTCCTTTTCACACAGTCACGTGTAGGGATCAATATACGCCCCATGTAGTTCCCACATGAGCATATACCTCATAGTATACGCGACCTAAGTGAGCCCGTGTACACCGAAATCTATACTTTGAGCCTTAAATAACTAAAAATTTAATACCTATTTCAAAATTTTAAACCATTGAAATTGAAGAGGAAGAGATCGAGAATTGCCTGATCTAGACGGCTCGTGTTTTTTTTGCTTGATGCTCCCACAATTGCCATTTGTATCTTGGAGGAATTTTGGTCCAATTTGCACTAGTTGGGTAAAAAATCAAAATGGTATAGTAATTTTTTATTTTATTACTATTTATAAATTACTTTTACCCACTTTCTATAGTTTTAAGCCATTTTTTTCACCTAATGGACTAATACAAATGTGGATTGAGCTGGTTTTTACAGTTTTAACCTGGTATTCTTGTAGATTTCAGTGTTATGTTGACAATATGTCACCTCGAAAAGGTATAATTGTTACCCATCATATAGTATAGGTATCCATTATGTTATGCATTTGTCGCATTGACCTGTAACTGTCACTTTTAGCCTTAGGTACGAACCCATTTGTTGTGACATAGAACCTTCCATCTACTATAAGTAGTGTCATTAACAAGTGGTAGAGACTTACCAAACATGGGTGCCCTCGTTAAATCCCCTACTTCACTTGGTGCCCATGCAGATATTTTTCCTTTGGACCGGGAGTCCCCCATTGCTAATACAAGACTTGATGTTGAGCCTCATTTCTCACTCATAACCATGCTGCTTTATTAACCAAGGACTCCCAAACAAGTTTAATTTAAGCTCTTTTCAATCTCGTCTTTAAAAAGCGAAAATATTGCCGACTAATTTGTCCCTTTCACACTCATTAAATTGGTTTTGAAAGGTCATGATTCTTAGTTAAGATCTTTTCCGGCTCGTTACCAAAAATAGAAAATATCACCAAGTGAACTTGTCTTTTTCACACTCGTAAATTGGATTTGAAAAGATGTCTATTTGGCACAATTTTATCCCTTTTTCACACCAAGTGGACTAAAAGACATAAAAAAGGACATTTTTTGGCGTTAAGTTGTGATTGCATCTCATGTCCTTTCTTGCAGTATTAAGCATATAGTCAGTTCTTGCTTTGTGTTATAAATCGTTTACCTCAGCAGTTTTGCATCCTCAACCAAGAAGAGCCTTTTTCATATCCTTCACAATTTGACACCCTATACCTATAAGGGAATATCCCCTGAGTGTTTATCTCCTACATGCATTTCCATGCATTGAGAATAGGTGCGTTCCACTGTTGGAACTAGTTTTTATTACTTGCGACACTCATTTCCTCCTCTATATCATAGAATTCATTTGTCTATGAAAAAACAAAAAAAGATGGGTGGGAAGGAGTATTATCTCGTATCGACAAAAATTGTGTCACCTTTGAATAGAGAACAAAATTATTTGAGTCCATTCATCATCATAATTTTTGGATTAGCATGGCCTTAAGAAGCTAAGATCGTTACAGAGTCTTCTCTACCGACTTGTTACTCTTCCAGTCCCTACAAAGAACTTCTTTGATGCATCCTACATCTAACAATTTAATCATCAAGTCTATGTTTTTAGAATCCTCCATATGTCTCATGCTCTTGTTCAAAGGAATTCTATCAACCTGTGTCGACCACTCCCCAAAATTCTTGACTTTGAATGTTGGCCATACCCTCAGTTTGTCTCAAAATCACATGATACTTTAGTCCTATCATGCACTATGACCCTACTTTCATCATTGGTAGGTCACCTTGAACCCAACAGTCAACATTTCATCATTGGTCATTGACTGGGTGGTTTCCCTTGTGTTTGATGGCAAGACATCTATTCACACATCAAGATTCATGCAGTTTCTTGGATTCCATTAGCATTATTGGTCGTTTCCTCACCTTTGTCAACAGCTTTCGTAATTGGCTTCTATTCATAGGGTATTTTTCGTCTACCTCTTGCACTTGGCACACGTGAAAGACGCACTAGGTCGTTGGTTCGTGAAACATTTTCTTTGTCCAATTTCCACCAAATCATGAAGCTCCTGCTTTGTACCTCATGATGACTGATGAGAGATGCCTTAATTCTCTCCTTTCAATGGGTCTCTTTCTATTGATATCATCCCATTTATTATGGAAATGGGAACTAGATTCTTATGAGTACCTTGAGGCTTGCAGTCATCAGTGGCAAGCTCTCTCACCATCGACAGTTGGGAATACATTAATGTCTCCGGATTGATGGATTTTCTGGTGTTCGACATCGACTCCTCTATTCACACTTGTAATAATGTACTTGGTGCCTTGATACCTACTTTCATTATTGGTGGGCTTTCTCGCATTTGTTAATGGTATACATCAATGAGCGGTAATCAAATGTTGTCTCATTATGTTCGACCTCAACTCCCTTATTAACATGATGTAGACCTGCACCTTTTTCTAATTGTTTAGAAGACTTGAATCCATCACTATGTGGCCGTAGATTTCCTGAGTTTTTTCTTCCTATTCATTGGACCAGTACCTATATGACTTCAGTGATCATGGTAGATCAAATTGTACTCCATGGTATACAGATATCTTTATATTGGTTTTGATACTGGTTCTACTGGGCCTTGTTCTTGACTATGACAGTTATTGGCATGTAACCGAATTTGTATTTTCCTATTCATGGCCACATACATTTATTTGGTATATTTTTCACATGGATCTACAGTGTATTTTTGGCAGCCATGAATGAAAATTAAGTGTAGAATGTAATGAGCAATTGAGTTCGTCCATCTGGTTCTTTACCACTCCACTTTTGGGTTATTTATAATGCATTTCGGCCATCGCAGATACTCTTATGACTTGACACATTAGGGGGCATCTGTTAGACAAATATTTGTATCACCCTATGTAATATTGTAGAGAGGGCCTTATTCCATTTCCCTATGTAGACTTGTCTTACCTATTACTAAAATCTAGAGAAACAAATATAAATTTTTCCACTTGTATGCATCGTGCACCTTATACAACAAGCGTATACGCAGGTTGCTCCACTACAACCCATGTACATCGGGATTTGTGCCAGAAAATCAAAATTGAATGTTGGGTTTCCATGTCATGACATGAGATCTATGATCCTTGGCCTTCCATATACTAGAAACATTCTAAATCGACCCTTCAGTTTCATTTTGAAGGCTATAATGAAGCTAATTTCAAGCTATGGAAAAAGAGAGAGAATTCAACTTTGAGAGCAAAGTTACTCTAGAGAAATTATTTACTTCATATTGAGTCTGCATCCCTTTGTCCTTTAAGTTTGAACACAGGGTTGAACCCCCAATATCTTCCCTTATTGATGGAGAACTTCTTTGTCTCCCTTATATGAGATTGTCTTTGGTGGAGGATTGAAGTGGTGGAGGCCTAGTTGGAGGGAACTCGGTTTCTTGGTTCCAAACTGTGCTGACATGTAAGTCTGTAATATTTTCACTTCTGCTAATCATTTATTAATAGAAATAATCCTTTCCCGTCCAATTGATATCTTGAAAATATATGTATTATTATCCATGGGCGTATTTGTTATGTATATTGAATGATTATGCTATCTAATGTGCTAACCTTTTATATTTCTACCATATACTTGTTTTTTCTTATTTGTTGAGAACCTGTTACAGGTATATAGCTTTGGGTCAAAGTGCTCAACGGTGGACATCATCGAACATCTAGACAAGGTAGGACTCTTTTTTATGTTGCTTTTAGATTGGTTTATATAGCATGTTGTTGGAATAGATTTGATTTTTGTAGTCGCTTCCGTCTGTTTTGGTTCACCCTATAGCCATAGAGAGATTTTCCTCATCACAATCAATGGAATAGTTGATGGAAGTTTTGTTGTTGTGGTTATTGTTTTTGTATCGACTCCTGTGATAGGGAGTGCTTGTAGAGGAATACCAGTCATTGGTACACTTTGTTCCTTCTCTTTGACTAGCTTCTCTAGCTCAGCCTCCATCTCCTTGATTTGTGCATTATGGTCCATGATTAATTTAAGAATTTCCTCTTTGTGGCCTTCAGTATATACCATTTCTTTTGCCTATGGATCCTCAATGGCTGGGATTTTTAGTTGTTTCCTCAAGGAAGCTATGTCAATGTTTTTCTTCTCGAGGAGTTCTTATGTTGCTTTGACATTAGATGGATCATATCCAATTTTCAATACCAGTTCTTCTAGGGAATTGATTTTGTTATCCTTGGCCAAGAAAGATATATTTTCTAGCTTAAGCTGAGATTGGATATTGTTCAAGGAGACCTACAACTTTGCAGTAGTCATGGAGGTATTTTCTAGGGTGGAGAAAATCATCACTCCAGTCTATCTATGCATATCCAGATGATCGGATGGATGCACCTCTTTGACATCAAATTCAAATGTTGATCTCTTGTAATCAAAAACTACCTTGGGATGAGGCACTTGTGCCTGTAGAAATGCCATATACATCCTTCCTTTCTTTGTATCGAAGGTAGATAACAACCTGTTTTGTGTTGTAGATGTCTTCTTCCAAAACTATGCATAGGTGTCGTTGGTCAGCATCTCATTCTTCTTCTTGATCAAGTTAAGTTTCTCAAATATGTTGAATCCTGCAGGCTCCTATGAGGACTTAGTAGTCAATGTGGTATAAGTCTGCTTCTTAGTTAAGGAAGTGGACATGGTTGGATGGTTTCCTGAGAAAGGTGATGAGTGTGGCCCCTCCATCACTATGGTGGACTGAGTTTCTTATTCTCCAGACCTGTCAGGCGTATGGCTAGTCTTGGGTCTCTTCCTATAGACTTGGAAGTCTTCTGCTGAGACTTTTGTGACTGAAGGGGAGATTTCCTTTCTAGCCCTTTTTTCTTCTTACACTTGTGGAGTAATAGTATGTGAAATGTTGGTTGTTGAAGACTGTTGTTCAGTTTCTATCAGAGTGTTTTCCTCCCACTCTGTCCGGTTCACGAATTTTTCAATCTCAGGTTTAAGAACATGAACATAGGGAGAAATATTGTTCTTTAACCTGGTTTCTAAAATGATGTCACATGGGTCATGGTGTCATGAGAAACTTTGACTGAACTTCATTTCCTTTAACAACATGTTTTATTCTTCCCCTACAACTCTGTTGTTGCAGATGAAAGAACTGTCTAACCTTTGATCCTGATTTGTTGTGTTTTCTTGAAAGCCACAAAGTGAATATCATCTGAATTATCATCTATCTGATATATTCCATAATGTATATCCTGACTGAAAAATACTTTGGTAGTTTGTAAGGGGGTAATTCACAGCCATAAATTCTAATTTCTGTATGATCCTGGTAAAGGTATGTCCCCTATTTTAGCTAGTTTTGACCAGTGTAAAATTATTTGAACTTCCTTGTTGATCCTTGGCTTTGTTCTTCCACTGAGAATGCATACCACTTGATGGTATAATTGATGAATGAACTATTTGAAATTGAACTCCGATGAGTTATTCCTCACTATGGAAGTCCAGGAGGTCACAAGTTGAGGGTTACCGTCTTGGTCCAACTTCTGCTGGGAGAAGGAGAAGTTGTCTGCTTGGAAAAAGAGAAACATGTACACCAATATTGAAGAATACTGTAACATACCTTCTATTGAAAACTTGAAGATTTTTTCATGGATGTTCTCAACTAAAACCTGTCTGTAATGAAACCGTGTAGTAGCATTTTCTTCATTGGAGAAGATGGATAGAAAACCTACAATAGGTTCGTCTACCTACTCATCTGAATAGTACCCTAGTAGAGAACATAGGGAGGAAATGATCTGGTTTCCTTTAAATGAGAAAATGGAGGAATGGTATGGAGGATTATTATTGGGTAATTGGGCATTTTTAGGAAGGAAGAGTTCAAATATTTGAGATCTCTGTGGGAAAGATAGTTTCTGGTAGAGCTTGGTCAAAATTTCAATGGAGAATGGGGAGGCATAATCATTCATGGGTATTTGCAAAATCTGATATATCGTTTGAGGGGTAATGGTTAAAAGAGTTTCTCCAGACGAGGAGACAAGGGCCCTTTGGTTGGGATGGTAGTGGGCTTGGAATTTCAAAGAAAATTCAGGAAAACGATAAGTTTGGGGAAAAAGATATAATGGAAGGTTAGATTCCCAGAGCGTTATCTCGTCACTATGATCCAGAAAAGCATCCGTGAGCTAGAAGTGTAATTTCAAGAAGTCGAATTCACACTTTGGATCTATAATTAAATAGTATTTTTCAGCTAGGTGGATATGGTCTAGATCAATAGGAGGAGGGAGGAAAGGATTCTCTACAATCTCAGAAGATTTGAATTTGGGTGCCATTGTCAAAACAACACTTCCAAATGGAAAAAGGTGTAATCTGTGTTTACCAGGATTTAATGGTGGTTTTTTGACTACAAGCTTGATGGTGGTTGTCTAGAGAATGAGAAATGATGGCATCGACTGAGTCTGGATCGATGGACAATGCACAACAGTGAAAAAATGGAGTTAAAAGGTTGAACGGGGTGTTCGTTATGGAGTGGATGATGAGTCGGACGGGTAACAGTAATGGGTGACTGCACTGACTGACCAACAGACCTTTCAGGTGTGATGTGGATGGTAATGAGCGGCCAACGGGTGGATGGGATGTGACAAGAGACAGGTGAAAGAGGGTGATGTTTCGGCAGAGTAATGGAATATGATATGTAGGCGGGGTAGTGTAAAGTGACGTTGGAGTGTGGGGTAGTGGAGTGTGACGTCAAAGTGCGGAGGTGGTATGAATAAGAGGTATAGCGATTTACTCAGAGGGGAGGGGGGGCGAGGGGTAGGCAGTAACTGGTATGGAGTTAGGGTGGTCCAAGTTTATAAGAATCTAACATGTTATGACAAGCCCACTCTGAAAAACCGCCAACTCGGACCCCCCCCCCCATGGTTAAAGGCAGAAAGGTCGAGAGGGTCTGATATTCCCTACTGACCATAGATCTAGGCACGGTTTGGTCAGTCATTGAGATTAGTGCTTCCTTTAGCACAAAGTGCCAAACTGTCATGTCAACACAAAACTTAGGATATAAGCATTTTATGGGTTTTTGTAGCTTACCCTTTCTTCATTTTGTCACCAAGGGGTAAAACATACACCATTTTAGCTCAAATCAAAGGAATTTAATCAACCTTTCACCAATTTTATTTAAATAAGACATTCTAAACTATATCCTAATCTAATTACCTAGCACTTTAACCCAAATTAAACTATTTTACTAAAAAATTACTCTAACCTAAGACATTTGACCAAGCTTAAATTGTTTGATCAAACTTATTCACTAACCTACCTAACTTGGCTAAGATTAGATTGTTTAGCCAAGTTTAATCACTATCGTATATGCATAAATTAAAAGAGATTGATCATGGTTAGACAGTATGAATCAAGCCAAATTATTCCATGAGGCTTTTAGCATTTTCTTTTCTATTTTTTATACCCTCTTTTGATTTTTTGTATTTTCTTTCTCTCATTTATTTTTCTTTTTCTTTTCTTTCTTTTC
>JASDQU010209779.1:3835-27155 GCA_032191745.1 Picea mariana
CTGTGTAACCGGTGCAAGCTGCGGACAACCCAAAGCGTACCAAGCAACAGAAGACAAAATACTAATGGACACACCTTCATCTATCAATGTTTGAGGAACGTCCCAACCATGAACCTGTACTGTAATCTGGAAAGGAATGTGAGATGGAAGACGAGGTCTAGTTAGCGCACCCCAATAAAAAAGGATGGCCTCATTACTTGGAGGGGGTTTTGCAGGAGAATGAGGGATTCCCCCTGGTACGATAGAGTCTGTATGAATGAGAAAAACATGGGAAATATTAGGTTTACTCTCTAGAAGGAGAGTAGGATCAACCGATGATTGGATAGACCACCTTGGCACTCTTCAAAGGAAGATTGGGACTAACCGAGGAAGGGACTGGATCAGTCACTTTGACATTCCTCAATGGAGGAATGGGATCAACCAATGGTGAAACTGGATCGACCACTTTGGCACTCTTCAGAGGAAGAGTGGGACTAACCGAGGAAGGGATTGAATCAGTCACTTTGACACTCATCAAAGGAAGAGTGGGATCGACCGATAGCAGAACCGAATCGACCACTTGGGTTTCATTCTCCAAGGGAAGAATGGGGTCGATGGGTGGAAATGGATCGACTGCTTTGGTTTCACTCTGTAACGGGAGAGTGGGATCGATCGAGGATGAAAACAGATCGACCACTTTGGTGTCACTCTTTTGATGAAGAGCGGGGCTGATCGATGATGGAACTAGATCAGCTACTTGGGTTTGTGGTTCAATCGAGGAGGAAACTATATTAACCACCTAATCAACCGAACTGCCCGAGGATGGAACCGGATTGACTAGTCCATCAACCAATGATGGGTCAGAGGAAAGCTTATGATAACCTTTTGGAAGTTGAAGTTTTTCCAAAAGAGAAGAAGCCTCATCCATGCGAGGACAAAGGTGAGAGTAATGACTACCTTTACATACCATGCAAGGAAACTTGACAGTTTGCTTCTTCTTACCAACCTGAACATCACTAGTTGATGGGGTATCATCGACATGACCGACAGAGGCCAATGACATGGAGGACCACATTTCTAAGACCTAGGTAACACCGAGGAAATCCCTCAGAAAGTGGTCACCCTTACAAAGGGTGCAAGGGAATTTGGGTTTTGGATTCTTCATTTTAATCTTGTTGACCTCATCAACACTCCCAGTACTATTAACAGTAACTGGTTTCTTAGAGCCAACATCTGATTTTGTTGGGGCCTTTGTCCTTTTCGGGTTCTTATTCTTCTTCTCTTTCTGTTTCTTCTTCTTCTGATCAATAGGGTTACTTGCTTTAGAGCTTTCACTAGGTAAAGAAGGAGAAATGTAAGGAGACTTGATCGACGAAGAAGGAGAAAAGTTGACATGAGGTTGATGTGTGGGTGGTGTATTGACATCCAAAGTATTCGGTGCAACTAAAACATTGGGAGAATTCGGGATCACCAAAGTGGGGAACAACCAAACTAGTAATCCAATAGTGAGTCCTGGAAGACTCAGTGTGGCAACATATGGAGGACCAAAGTTTCCAAACAAAGGAAAGGTATAAGGTTCCCCAGGAGAAGGGGTTCCTCCATTGGTACTCCCAGGATCCGAGGCCATTAACACTGACTCGACCTAAGGTCCACTAAGTAAAAAAAACAACACACGCTATGAATCTGAGAAGCAATCAATCAAACAAAACCTTCCCATGATGAAACCACTAGTTGGTGATGAAATCCAACGTCGCGAGATCAAAATAGGAAGGGGCGGGGATAGAGCAGGTGGATCAGTTATGTTGGTGACTTGCTTAACAGAATTACACCTTGGTGCAAGCTTCCACACAGTAATTGTGGATTTACCCTCCAAGGAGCCCGAGTGAGTTTGACCAATGTCTGTTCCAAGTACAATGAGACTTCCCTTCACCATCACCTTGTGTGAGACCCTAAATATTGTGGCTACTAAGGTCACCAACTCGTAGTTAGCCCCTGGGTGGATACAGTCGACAGTCCAGTCGGGACGTATGGGCAGGATAACAAGTCTGAAATCAACTTGAAAGGCTCCCACACACAATCGTGGGTATACCTTCCAGTGACCCCCAATATACGATCCGACCACTACAAACAGTTGGGCCACGGAGGGATAATCTCCGTAACTCACCTGAATGTGACCTTATGCGTAACCCCTGTGTGAGAGGGGGATCCCAGCAAGCCAATACGACAATTGTATTTGACTCTCCCTACCGCAAGATACTATGTTTGTTCTATAGCTTTGGAAAGTTATTCTTTCAACCTATTCCAAAGCCCTACACCTTAAACTAATGTAGGTTTGCTAACAAAGATGTAAAAAGTTTGATAAATTTTAATTAAGCGTTGATTTTAATGGCTGTTGTTTACTTAGAGGGTGTACGAAAGTGAAATTGATGGAATGATGACTCAATTCCCAAAAATATGCATGAAATATGATAAGCAATCATTTCTTTTCAATGAATACCTATTTAAGGGAAAGAGGAAGAGTCATTTTCACTATCAAACACTTGATAAGGAATGCCCTCAATAAATTTTGTTCTCAATCAGATCCAATATAATGCTACAACATTTCATAAACGCAAACTAATCATTAAGATGTACTTTTGTCATTTTCATGCGAATGATGATCAATTCAATGAAAAAATTTCTCTTGCCAACTACCCTTTCAGATCAAGGAGATTCGAACAAGAAAACATAGATTTCGCACAAACAACACATCCTTTTGCAATGAAACAAGAGAAAGAAAATAAAAAATGCAAAAGGAAGGAGAAATAAATTGGATCAGATGACCTCAAATAACCAAATGAGAAGAGTCTCAGACTTCTAATGTCCTTCACTAGAGTTCTCGCTCAGTCGGATAGGAGAGGAAAAAACAACGGATTGATTTCAAGATCTCAACAACAAAAACTCAAAAATAAGGAGGAAGAGCATAAAATATGAACAACAAGATGCTTAATTCTCAGGAGGAAGCATGTCAAAGGTCAAAGGAAGGATCATTAAATCACAAAGCATCTCAACAAGTAAGAAATAGGGTTTGGACCTCTGAAAATGCAATTCTGAAAATGATTTTTTGCAAAAAAGGGCTGGCGCTCTAGTGTAAGGGCCACAAGAGTGTTATAAATATCTATCTAACACTTACATAGAGTGTTGGCGCTCTGCTAACATGGGTAGGAGGGCGTCAGGCTCAAAAAACTCATAAAAATGTCCAAAAACCCAAAATTTTGATCAAATTTGGACAAGTAAGCTGAGTGTGATGGGGTGAACAAGGTCAGAAAACAACCAAAGGACAATACAAGGTCTATGAGGAAAAATCAAAACCAAAAGTTTCGATTCAATCCCCAGTGAAGTCGCCAGTTTCTGTTGAAGGAAAATCTCCCTGTGGACAGGTAGATCTCCTCTTGAGAGCTAGACTCTTAACTCTAAGACAGAAAGTGCTTATCATGGTCACTGACTTCCTTTTATATCTAGGTGGACTAGTGTGTGATAAGGAAGGAGAAAAGAAGTACCTTTTACTGGTGTTTGTCCCTGCACGCTCCGAGTTGAGCTCCAATCTTTAGCTCCTCGATGGATCCTGTAGACAAACAAAGTACGACTACTTCCTACTCTATCAAGATTAGTTCGAAATAGGTCTATCTACTAAAGAGACAAATTCATGTGATATTGAACATGAATTAGAAAGAAACAGGCCAAGCAAATTATATTAATGAGGACAAAACATTGCTTACAGCCGTAGATGGATTGCAGCAGTTTCGTCAAGTCCTCCTTATCTACCCCTTGCTCAAAAGATCCATGATCCAAATGATGATAGCTTCACCGATTGCTCCCTATGAGATCATAGGTCTCTTGCTTCCAAAATATCTTTGTTCCAGCTCCACTTATAAGATCATAAGTTCGGTGTGATTCTCCCTTTCTTCTGTCCCTTTTCACCATTAGAAAGCTTGCTTATATAGCCTTGGAGAGGCTCGATAGCTTGAGATATCCTTGGGGTGAGTTGAGGATTTTCCTCCTTCAGTTATGGATCTGCCCTAATATCATGGCTTGATTGAGGATTCGGATCCAACTGCCTTCCAAGAATGAAAGGATGCTTCCCCCATTCATCTCAACAACTTAACTATTGCCTAGAATAGGCAGCGCTCCCTCAAAAGGGCCATCAGAGCGCTGTAGTGCTCCCCAGTAGGCTTAAAGGGAGCGCCAGCACTCCTAAATACACCAGTAATCCCCCAGAAGGGCCAAAGAATCTTTATAACGCTTCCAGATAGTGTAAGGGGGGGCGCCAGCACTCCCAGAAGAGGTATAGGGGAGCGCTCTCCTTCAAAAACTTAGTTTTTTGAGTTTTTTCAGATGGAAAAAGGTTTATGAACCCAGTTAACCTTTCCTCCTCTTCTAAATCAAGTGTTTGACATGTGCCAATTGTCCTCCTTATGTCGTTTACAGGCACGACATAGGCATCATGACAGTATGCTTCCCTGACACTTGCGACACTTGTGAGAAAAATGCGAGACTTGCGACACTATCAAAGTGAGTATTTTTTATGTGTAACAGTGGGCCCAACAGTTTCGGGTTTTAGTGTTTGGTAAAGAAAAAGAACTCTGCATATATGTAACAAGAAAATCCTGAATGTCGAAATATCAATTTTGTATTACAGAATTCCGAAAATATTAACTTATGAGTTTATATGCATAAAATCTATAAAAGGGTATAATAGGACAACAGTTTTCTGTATAAAGTAATTTCTATTATATTCACTTAGAGTCACTTCTAATCAATGTATTAGACACCAACAGTACTAGATCTGTGCATCATAAATATAAATTTCAGTTCCATAAGAGTTTGGTATTTATATACCGATGTTCTGTGGGATCTATGTATGGTTTCCTGGGATTTTGACTATAGAAAGGATTTGCCCCATTGACAATAATCTCCCCCTTTTTATTATTTACTTATATAAATATAATTTATAGGTGCTTCTATCTAGCATTTTACTTACAGGAGGGACAATTCTAGAGTTGGGATGTCTATTTCGAACTTCGTGACAACAGACAGATTATATCCATCAAAGTATTTTATATTCTGTAACAAATATATATTTCAGCAGTCAGATGTGAACATTCCAACAAATGTATTATAAATATATATATACATATTTCCTTCACATATATTCCTCACAATGAACAGATATTATCATTCAAATAGTTTACATTACTGCAATTAGATATAATCACCCAACATATACATTACATCAATCAAACATAGCCATTCAAAAATAGAGAGGTGCAGATTGACATATCTGAATCCA
Source organism: Picea mariana (assembly GCA_032191745.1). Taxonomy (NCBI): domain Eukaryota; kingdom Viridiplantae; phylum Streptophyta; class Pinopsida; order Pinales; family Pinaceae; genus Picea; species Picea mariana. Next base: position 9,144 of record JASDQU010209779.1, read on the forward strand.
ATCCATGGGAAGACAAAGGGAACAACCACATTCCTCCAAACCGTAGAATAGGGCAACCATAATCACTTGCCCAATTCATCCCCTAGCTTGACCATGAATCCATGAGGGCAAACATGGAAAACTCCTCCTCCGTAATGTCCTTCAACTTCAGCTAATTCCTCTTGCCTCACACTTACTCAGTAGTGTTCATAACAACAATAAAATCAATAGTATCTTTTCCTAGCATACTTGGTAGCATCCTACCTCCTTGCATATGCTATTTATCAATTTTGCCCAGGTCTTTTTCCCTCCCTTGCGAATTTTTGCAGCTTTCTAAATCCCTGATTTTCAGGGGCTGCCAATGGCCAAATCACTGATTTTCCACTTGTAATAATCAGCCCAAAGGTAGTTCGAACATGTTCCCCACTCATGGAGTCATGGTCAGCTAAATTTAACATGGTTGTTCCATTTGTCCTCCTACAATCAATATAAAATATTATGTTTCTATACAAGTGTCATAGTCATATAGTTAGTAGGGTTCAAACAAGTCTCTGCCCAATGGTCAAAGTAATTAATTACAATTACCAAATTCAAAATTTGGAATTTCCATAAATGGCAAAAATTGTCCAAATTCAAATTTACTAAAAACGGAAATAAATTTCCAGCAATTTTAAATTTCAAAAATATTTTATTTTTTGGGATGTCACATCCTTTCCCCCTTCAGTAAAACATTGTCCTTAGTGTTCGTTCCTTTCCTGGAATAGGATTGGATGAAATTTCCGCAAATCTCCCTCTAACTCCCAAGTGACCTCCTTAGGACTAAAGTGCTTCCATTGCACCTTTACCTGAGCGATGGCTATGTTCTGAAGTGTTATTTCTCTCCGGTCTAGAAGGTGTAGGGGTTCCACCTAGAACTCGCCTTCAGGTTCCACCTTCACCAAGTTCCAATCAACCATTCGAGTAGGGTCATGAATATACTTTTTCAACAAAGAAACATGAAATACATTATGAATTCTTAGATTAGCTGGAAGTGTAAGTTGGTATGCTACGGGTCCAATTCGGGCTAGTATCTTGAAGGGCCCACAAAAGCTGGGTGCCAGCTTGGCATAGTTTCCTAGCTTCAGTGAGATTTTTCGGGCTTTGAACTTCAAGTAAACATGGTCTCCCACTTGAAATTCCAGGTGTCTTCTTTTCTGGTCTGCATAACTCTTCTATCTATCCTGTGCTTCTTTCAAGTTCTGTTGTACCTTTCTTACCATGTTCTCCATTTCTTGGAGCATCTCTGGTCCAACCATGAGTTTGTCAGCTGGGTTATCCCAACTAATTGGAGTTGTACACTTTCTTCCATACAATATTTCGAAAGGGCTCAACCTAGCCGAAGTTTGGTACCCATTGTTATATGAAAATTCTACCAAGTGCAGGTAGTCTTCCCACTTGCTTGGTTTTTCTCTTACGTACATGTGAAGCATATCCTCTATGATTTGTTTTGTCCTTTCAGTCTGTCCATCCGTTTGTGGATGATAGCTTGTACTGAAATTCAAGTTAGTGTTTAGCTCTGCAAATAATTCCTTCCAAAAAGTGGATGTAAATTTTACGTCTCTATCTAAAATCACCATTTTAAGAATACCATGCAGTCTAAAAATTTCTTTCATGAATATTTTAGCAATGTTTATAGATTTAAAGGTAGACTTTACAGGAATAAAGTGTGCAGACTTACTGATTTTATCGATTACAACCATGATGGAATCATTTTGTTTTTGAGTTTTAGGCAAACCTGTTATAAAGTCCAGTGACATAGTCTCCCATTTCCATTCTGGTACTGGTAATGGCTGTAATAGGCCGGCTGGATGCTGGTGCTCGGCCTTAACCTACTGAAAATCTTGGCACCTAGCCAAGTATTATGTTGTTTCTCCCTTCATACTAGGCCAGAAAAATAGTTTTCTAAGTGTTGTTATTGTTTTTTGGTAACCTAGATGGCCAGAATATGGTTTCTTATGCACTTTGTAAAAAATTGTTGATTTCAATTCTGCTGAATCTGGTATGTAAAGTCTGTTTTTAAGTCATAATAGTCCTTTCTTGTCGATGCTTAGATCTAGTTTGTCAGAGTTGGAGGTACTGTTTTGTAATTCTGTCATTATCTTAGTGTAATTTCCATCGTTAATACCTGTCATCCTTATTCTTTGTTCCAGATCACTTTCTGCCTTGCTGATGTTTATCTCGAATAACCCATGGACTCTTCTTCTTAAAGCATCTGCTACTTTATTTTTCTTACCCTTGATATGTCTGACATCAAAGTCGAATTCACTCAAGAAAGCTAGCCACCTTGCTTGTCTTGCATTAAGATTTGGTTGGTTAAACAAATATTTCACCCTGCTATTAGCCGTCAATAGTAGGAATTTTATGCCCATTATATAGTGTCACCACATTTTTAAGGCATGTATTGCTGCTACCAATTCTAAGTCTGAGCGACATAATTTTGCTCGTGTTCTTTTAATTTTCGGGACTCGTAACAAATCATGTGCCCTTCTTGAGTTAGGACGCCACCTAGTCCCTCTTTACTTGCATCAACACAAACTGTGAAGTCTTTATCTGGGTCTGCTACCTTCAAAATGGGTGTCAATGTCAATAATTCTTTCATCTTGTTAAAGTTGTCTTGACACTTTTGCGACCAGTTAAACTTGGTTCCTTTCTTTTGTAGTGACGTGATAGGGTAAGCTATCTTGGAAAACCCTTCTATAAATCTGCGATAATATTCGGTGATTCCCATGAATGACTGGATATCTACCACATCCTTAGGTACTATCCATTCCATAATGGATTTTATCTTTGTCGGGTCTACAACAATACCTTCTGAGGAAATGATATGTCCTAAATATTGTATTTCTTTTTGATAAAAGTCACATTTGTCAAATTTTGCATATAGTTTTTGTTTCCTTAATGTTTGCATAACTATTTTTAAGTGTTCATCATGTTCCTCCATCATTTTAAAATAGACCAGAATATTGTCGATAAATACTACTATGAACTTGTCTAAGTACTGATTGAAAATGTTGTTCATAAAACACATAAATGTGGCTGGTGCATTAGTGAGTCTGAAAGGTATGACTACAAAATCGTAGTGTCCATATCTTGTTCGAAAATTTGTTTTGTTTATGTTCTTGTCCTTTATCCTAACTTAATGATAATCGGATCGTAAATCCAATTTTGAAAAGATCTTGGCCCCACCAACTTGATCGAACAGATCATTTATCCTTGGTAAGGGGTATTTGTTCTTAATGGTCATTTTGTTCAGTTATCTATAATTGATACATAGTCTTAGAGCACCGTCTTTATTTTTCACAAAGAGGACTGGTGCCCCCCATGGTGAAACACTCAGTTTGATATACTCTTTGTCCAACAATTCCTGTAATTGGATTTCAATTTCTGTCAGTTCTGGTAGACTCATTTGCAAACATGTCTCTGAATTCAAGTAGGATAGCAAAGTCTTGTAGCTTTGGCTTATATTCTTTTTCTAATAGATTCATCACTTGGATGGCATAAACTTGACATCCCTTTCTAATACATTTCTTGAGTTGCATCGTTGAAACTTGTCTGACTAATACAAGTTTTAGTATGCCTTGGGTTGTTCTAACAGTGCCAAAATTATCTTTATAGCTACGTATCTTTTCATAACAGTCTAGTACCGCTTTGTGTTGTTCCAACCAATCCATCCCGATAATCATATCATAAGATCCTAGTGGTAAGATGTTCAGATTGGTCCTTATCTTTTGACCATCTAAGCTAAACTCAAGATCAGAAATAAAGTCAACTACTATCCTTTTAGTGCCTGTTGCTAGTTGTACAAGTCATGATTTTGCATGCTTCGGTTTCTTAAGTCTATTCGACTCTACTACATCGGGAGTAATATAACTTAACGTAGCTCTAGGGTCAATTAAAACAGAAATTTGAGTGTCATTGATTTTACCTTCGATTTCTACCACCGAGGACTTCTGGTTAGCTTGTCGACCATTTATGGCTGCACTTATCCGATGCAGACTTCTGCCCACGTATCCCGCTATTGAGGCTTCCTGCAAATTGTGAACAACAGTTCTATTTGCTGTAATTAAACGTGGGCAATTCCTTCTCAGATGAGGCTCTCCACACTCCCGACACTTTAATGGCTCGCAGGAGTTGTCCCCAAACTTCTTCGTTCCCAAGTCTACCAGTTTACCCCTACCTTGCATATTTGGATGATTGGAGTGAAAATCCTTCCTTGGGAAACTTTTTGCTGCATTCTGATAAGGAGCTGGCTGGTATCCCTTCTTCCGCTGGTTCATTTGATCTTTCTTTTTATCCTTCCAGGTCTTGGGAAACTCTACCCATTTTTTATACTTGTCATAGCACATTCATGCTTTTATGAATACCTCACTCAAGGATTTGGGGTTGTCAAAATCAATTCTATCCTGGTAGGCCTGTGGTAAACAGCGTAAGAATCGCTGGATTTTTACCTTATCCTCCCGGATGTACGGTACAAACCTTAGTAGTTCAAGAAATTTATTTATAAGGTCCTCCATCATCATTTGTCCGAGTCGTAACTCGTAAAATTGTTGTCTTCCTTTCATAATAACTTTAAGAAATGTATTGTTTCTTAAAATACTTCTTAAAGTTAGACCATTCCCACTGTTTCTTCTTTAGGCCCTTGGCCAATTTCAATTCCTTCCACCAAATGCGGGCCTTCCCCTTAAGATTGTAGATGGCCATTCTGACCTTCATGTTGCTAGAATAGTTGTAGATCTGGAGGTATTTTTTGATGTCCAACAACCATGCCTCAACTTCTTCTCCTGTCCTGGATTCTCCATCAAAGGTAGCTGGTTTAATCTTTTTAAATTCTCCTTCAAGGTGGTCTACTTGTTTTCTTTTTCTGTCTGGTATAGTTTTGTCTTCAGTTGAAGGTGTCCCTTCAGACGAACTGTCTCCTTTTTCTGTTTCTGGTCCAGAATTCTTGGAGGCCCTTTTGATGACTTCTTTGTCATGGTTATTGTCTTTTGAGCTTTTCTTGGTTACTATACTACACAACAGGACTTCATTTATCTCTTGTTGTTCCTGCTGTGCTTTCTTCAATTTTTCATTGTCGGCCATGAAAAACTGCAGTTCAACAATAAGATTCCTCATTGTTTCCAACACCTCCATGGGTGAGATTCCATCACTGTTCTGTCTTGGATCTCCAGGAGGTCCTTGTTGTGGATTTCCTTCCATCTTGATTTTTGCACCCTCCTGAGCTGCCATAATTTACAAAAACAGAAAGGGATTTCTGTTTGTAACCATAAGATTTATTAGTTTTACATAAGTCAGAATAAATACTAAGCAACTAATGTGGCCCTGTTCAGGCCCAGTTTTGTAGCTTTTTCTCTGATACCATATGTAATGTACCTCAAATTCACCATAAAAAAAAATTTCTTCTTCGGAACATTAATCTTAAATAACTTGATAGATTCATTCTTAGGATAAGATGACCATTTTTTTTTCTATTATTAAATTCTGATAAGTTTCTTGTATTATGTTTACCCATGTTGACATTTTATTCATCCACCCTATAGGTGTCAAGGTCATGCTAAGTTAACCGTCCATTACTCTAACATTTCCGTAAGTCCTAAATCTTCCAAACATTTCTATGTATCATACACATACTATACTGAACTTGGACTATGGAGGACTTGAGATTCGTGATTCTAGAATTCTTTCCATATGTAAATAACATTTGTCACATACCCACTACGGAAAAAGTAAAATTTTCTCTCTCTCTCAAGGGATAGAATCCCCGAATTCCTACGAGGCCTAGTGCAGGCTAGCTCTTCCCTTATCCACCTCCATGTGATCATTGGTTACGACCACAGGCCAAGCCAAGAGGTTCCTTTCTCATTTCGTGACTCACTGATGTAAGAGAGTCAATTCTTTCGACTCTTCAAACCCCAAAACTTGAAATCTTACCTTCGATGAGATCAACGGCTGTGAATCTTCCCCTGATTCGATGGTCCTGGCCGTATTGAGATTTTGGTAACCAGGAGTTTGAAATGAAGTGACCCAAACCACTGGACACTCCATTCCCCGAACTCCAATATGGGAATTTGTGTATGAGATCAATGATTCTCGTTGATCTGGATTTGACGGTCACTAGCCCTCCTGGGCTTGATTGTGTTGAAAGACACTCAGTCTTAATCATGCGTCGGGGTTTCATATATCAAGATTTCGTGACTTGCGAAGACGAGGAGTCTTGCCCTCCGGTTTCACAGATGCTGAAACGCCGAAAATTATTCACACTAAAATGACTCATCCACAGAGCACATCGGAGTTTCGTATACCGGGATTTTGCAACTTGTGAGGACGGGGGGTCTTGCCCTCTGGTTTCCCGGATGCCGAAACGCCGAAATTTATTCACACTAAACCAATTTCTATCATGGTCTATTTGTCACTCTTGAACTTTCATATGCTCTGAAACCTCTAAGGGGTTTCTCGACCTTTGCACTCCATGCAAGGTTCTTGCACACAATGGTGCGATCCTTCTTGAGCTTGTCTAGGAATTAAGGAGTTTTGGGTTTGGTTTGCCTCGCAGAGGGCCAGTGACAATCTGCACTACCTCTCCTGAGATTAACAAACTTAATCCTCCAAGGGACTATAAACAATTAGGAGGGTTGACAAGCATACATGAAACTATGTTCGGGGTCGATGGACACACAGTTCATGACTCTGGCTTATGCCTCCACACGACAGAAGCATTTACGAGTATATGTAAACTTAAGGGCTCCAGAATGCTTTCATTTCAATTGGGGATTTCGTGCCCTTCATATTACGTTCCATAATTTTCCCTATGTTAAACGGTGTTATTTTCAATTTATTCTAGTGCTTTAACATGTAGAAATTAGACCAAATCAACTTACAAATTCTTATGAATACCTATTGAAATATTTATACTCTGTGTACTGTAGGTTTTCCTGTAGAGAATTTTGCAATTCTTTCGATTATAATTCATACATAATTACATCCCAAGTATTTGCGTACCTGGATATCATAAATGTTTAATACTTTCATATACAATAATTTATGTACTTGTCATGCCCTGTACATAGTGACTTGTAATATGATATGTTATTTCTATTCTACCTATATCCCGGATGAAGATCCTCCATCGTTTCTACCAGTCCATTCATTACAGTATTAGAGTTATTCCTATAACAAATAATCCCTACTATGTTCCTATAGTTTTGTGAAAAAACAGAGGTCAATCGGGTTTCGGCAATTACATATGCTGAACACAAAAAACAAAAGACCATGTTGTTTGTCGAAACGTGAAATGCGGAAAGACTGTGGGCCCCGCATTTCAGTGTTTCGGGGTTCGGGATTTTATGATTTCAATTTCCCAAACACCAACACACAACAACTCCTGAAATGGGAAAAGTGAAAGGAATGCGGGACCAACACTTTGGGGTTTCGGGGTTCGAAACTTTGGGGTTTACGAACACGTGATGCACAAACAAAAAGAGATAAGAAATGTTGAATTACGAAATGATATTAGGGTGTGGGCCCAACAATTTTGGGTTTTGGTGTTTGGTAAAGAAAAAGAACTCTGCATATATGTAACAAGCGAATCCCGAATGCCGAACTTTCAATTCTGTATTACAGAATTCCAAAAATCTAAACTTATGAGTTTATACGCATAAAATCTATAAAAGGGTATAATAGGACAACAGTTTTTTGTATAAAGTAATTTCTATTATATTCACTTAGAGTCGCTTCTAATCAATGTATTAGACACCAACAATACTAGATCTGTGCATCATAAATATAAATTTCACTTCCATAAGAGTTTGGTATTTATATATTGATGTTCTCTGGGATCTATGTATGGTTTCCTAGGATTTTGACTATAGAAAGGATTTTCCCCATTGACGATAATCTCCCCCTTTTTCTTATTTACTTATACAAATATAATTTATAGGTGCTTATGTCTAGCATTTTACTTACAAGAGGGACAATTCTAGAGTTGGGATGTCTATTTCGAACTTCGCAACAACAGATAGATTATATCCACAAAAGTATTTTATCTTCCGTAACAAATATATATTTCAGTAGTCAGATGTGAACATTCCAGCGGACGTATTATAAATATATATATACAGATTTCCTTCACATATATTTCTCACATCGAACATATATGATCATTCAAATATTTTACATTACTGCAATTAGATATAATCACCCAACAAATACATTACATCAATCAGACATAGCAATTCAAAAATAGAGAGGTGCAGATCGACATATCTGAATCCAATCTGCGGGAAGATAAAGGGAACAACCACGTTCCCCCCAACCGTAGAATAGGGAAACCAAAATCACTTGCCCTATTTACCCCCTAGCCTGACCATGAATCCATGAGGGCGAACTTGGAAAACTCCTCCTCCGTAATGTCCTTCAACTTCAGCCGATTTCTCCTGCCTCACACTTACTTAGTAGTGTTCATAACAGCAATAAAACCAATAGTCTCTTTTCCCAGCATACTTGGCAGCATCCCGCCTCCTCGCTTATTCTATTTATCAATTTTGCCCAAGTCTTTTTCCCTCCCTTGGGAATTTTCGTAGCTTTCTAAATCCCTGATTTTCAAGGGCTGCCAATGGCCAAATCACTGATTTTCCACTTGTAATAATCAGCCTAGATGTAGTTCCAACATGTTCCCCACTCATGGAGTCACGATCATCTAAATTTAACATGGTTGTTCCATTTGTCCTCTTGTAATCAATATAAAATATTTTTTTTCTATACAAGTGTCATAGTCAGATAGTTAGTTGGGTTCAAATAGGTCTCTGCTCAACAGTCAAAATAATTAATTACAATTACCAAATTCAAAATTCAGAATTTCCATAAATGGCAAAAATTTTCCAAATTCAAATTTACTAAAAACGAAAATAAATTTCCAGCAATTTTAAATTTCAAAAATATTTTATTTTTGGGGATGTCACAGAGCCATAGCCCTACTAAGAGTTTATGAACAGTGAGATCTAAGGCTAGGTGGAACGTCGTGGATCTACAACCAGTTGGTGCTTTCAATGAGGTTTAATTGAAGCATGTAACGAGGAGCAATGAGATGAATGCTTTCCTGAAGCATCTCTATGGAATAGAAAAATTGAGTTTCATCTAGAGAAGGAACACCAGAATTGGTGCTTGAAAGTAGAGCACTAGATGGATAATGGGATTCCAATAGATAAAGCTTGGAGCTTTTTGAAGAATGTTTTAATTATATATGTATAAACAAGTTGCACTAAGGACAATGAAAAAATAAGGGGAGAGGATTGTAATATCCCCCGGTGGATCCCCAGTTGTAATTATGAATTGTAAACATGATTGTTAGGATGGTGAGCCGAGTTATAATAAGCTAGGAGACTTATGTGATGATTAGGATAGGAGACTAGGATGCTAAGGCCAAGAGCCTATTTTGTATATGTAATTATGCAAAATCATTAATAAAAATATAAGCATCGTTGCATGTAGACGACCATGAAGAAAGATTGATGGGGGACTAAGCTCCACTAGGTAGGGTAAGGAACAGGGGGCTAAGTATTTGGGCCTAGGGGCTAAGCTACGGGTTTTACCTCTAGAGGAATAATATTTTAATATTATTTCCTGAATACTAAGGTGAATATGATATTTTTTTGTTATCCTAAGTTCCTTGAAAGTGGAATGTAGGCTAAATGGAGTGAATGTAGCTCCAGTAAGACAAGTGTCGACTTGGGCACATGTAGTTAAAGCTGAAGCATCATCTCGTGTTGGGGGGTCATCCTGCCATTCTCCCATCTTGCATGTGAACTCGAGACCTCCGTTGTCTGACCTCTGCATAAGGACGCATATCTGAAAACTTGAAAGGGAGGTGGACCTGTGGGATTTGGGAACCCAGTCTAGCCGCACCTACAGAGGCGAGTTCATACCTTAACCATTTTTTGATGGTTTCTTTCTCTTGTCTTAGCCGTGTTGTGTCATAACTGTTGGTTGTTGCGGCCACACGGTCCCTTGATAGAGTGTGGCTTGTTGTCATCGGTTGTTTCTTACTGAGCCTTGATATATCCTAGTGTTCGACTGTTGCCTTTTTGGGTGTCCATACCATTTTCCTTGTTGTTGTTTCCATCACCCATACCTGGTTGTAGCTAAGTCGAAGATTGGTTGAAGAGGTAGGTTGTTAGGCCTGTGAGAAAATCTCCCAGGTGAGAGAGTTTGCTGGGAAATGAGTTCTCCTGGAAGGGATTCCCGTAGCAGCTACAGTAGTCTGAGACTTCTGGTCCACCCTGTTGTTGAAGCCCAAGGTAATGGAGGTGTACTAGTTGATGGAATTGTATTAGTGAAGGTGTATCCTCTTGTGGTGGAGCAGGCATGTGGGGAATGAGGGTCTATGGGTTGTGGGCGTAAGTGGCTCCTGGGATAAAAGATCCTTCATGTTTCTTTGTGAAACTTCCTTGTTGTCCTTTCCAAGCCTAAAATTCCCTTTCCCGATGGAGTTTAGTCTCAACTTGAGGGATACCTACTGATGATATTGATGACCAACACAGTCTAAGGATGGGAGGTTTGTGGAAGTTCTGCACGCAGTTGGTGGATTTACTCGAGTTGAAAAGATAAGTATTGCTTTTATGTTCATTTACATGTTGTGTAATGGTATTTATGTTGAAATTGGTGAGTATTGCCAGTGTATGTTGTATATGTTGCATGTGTAGGCTTACTGTTACTTCCACATTAATATGTAGAATAGAGATTCTATGTCCATATGGATGTGCATGTTTTTCTGCAAGTATCTTTGTGTGTCATACCCAATAGTTAAGGTTGGAGCTGTCATAGATCAGAGTAGTGCACCAGAGCTATAGGAGTGGCATTCCTCGTCCTGTTGGTGGTCGAGGACGTTACAAATGAGTATCAGAGCTTTAAAGGCTAAGTTAATGATCCAAGTGGATCATCTCAAAATTCGATAGATTTAAAGTATTCAAAATGCAAACTAAAGCTTACAAAATGGAAGATCTCGTCAGTAGATTTCTAGTGACATTCATTTCGGGAAAAACAACCTCCAGATGACGAGGCTGTCAGCAGTTGAAGTTTTGGCAAAGATGGTTAAATGGTGAAAAATAGTTGGAAATGGTTAAAAAAAAATGTAATTTGGGGCTATGGGAATTGAACCCAATACCTTGTGAAAAGGCCACCATGACCCCATGGTTGGGTAAAAGCGGGTGGTCAAAGGATTATCCCTTGACCTTGCCAACACCGAGGCCCACCTTGGTATCTAAATGTTATTATAAACCATGCCATATGCCAAATATCACGTACCATATGCCTCCACAAACTATGCCATATGTTATAACATGCCAAAGTTCAACCATATGAATGCACCAAACCATATGTTAAATCAACCATATCAACACGCTAAGCCACATGCTAATCCAAAGCCCAAAATACAAATGGTTATGCAATATACGGTGGGAGGAGAGAAGCCCGTAGGTTTGACCTCGAGACTTCCGCTTCCCAACACATGTCTAACCAATGGACCACTGCCACAAGACGTGGCATGGGGTGGCGCATCCCCCTTTTAAGCCTAGATTTGGGGGATTTTGGAGGGTGCGTGGCCCATGCCTCGCACCTCCTTAAACCATTGGTTTTCCCTAATTTAAACTGAGCATGGGCACGGATCCCGAATGGGGGGAGTTTTTGCAGACAGAGACTGACACAATGACCGAGGTGGTTTTGCATGTGAATCGAGGTGGTTTTGCACACAGACTGAGGTGGATTTGCATGCAAACCGAGGTGTTTTTTCACACAGATTGAGGTGGTTTTGGATTTGCATGCATCTCGAGGCCATACATACTGTACAGATCAGAGGCACATTTTGGGAATTGTGCCAAGAAGGGCACTCTGAGTCCAGTTTTGAAATATATTGAGTTTATACTCAAAAGACTCGGTTTTTTGTAAGGATTACAAATCTAGCTTCAGTTTTTGCATTCAAGCATCCAGACAGAAAAGTGCCCACAAAATCTTTTGGATACATAGAAAGGTATTCATGTTCATACTTAAAAGTCTCAGAATTTCATCTTACAGTTGTTGTTGAAGTCTGTTACTGTATATGACAGACATAATTCAAAATTCACTTTGTAAGCATTTGAATACTTAATCTATTGGCCTTCCCATTTGGAAAGTGGCCCGGAGACATAGCCAGGGGGTCTGGTGAACTCCGTTACCAATTCTTGTTCATGGATGGTTTGCTTACATGTTGATATGCTCATGTTCTTGATGGATGTTCTTTAATTTTGCATTACAAAGGTGGTTAACAGTTAAAAATTCAGATGCAAATAATGGTTAAAGATCTTGAATTTTAGATCAAGTTAATTATCAGATCAAGTTGGTATCAGAGCAAGGTTAACCATTTCTTTGTGAGTTGATGTTAACAAGATCCAAGCTTCAGCGTGGTGAAGGAGAACTTGAAGAGTTTGATCCAGAGATTGGTTTAAGAAGAGGAAGGATGTCCTCACCAAAAGGAGAAGAAACAACTTCCTCTATTCCTTATGAAGGGGAATTTCTAAACGCTTTCATGAGAATGAAAATGATGGTAGAGGAGCTCTATCAAGATCGAAAGAAAGGTGAAAAAGGTGGACCATCTCATACAGAAGGTAAAAAAGAAGGAGGTGGTGAGGAACCCCCTAAAACCCCACCAACTTCTCCATCTTTTCTTGATGGTTCTATTCATTTTCCATTTGAAAAACAAAAAACAGAAGTTGATCTTAATATGCCTCATTTAAATCTTGATATTAAGTTTGAATTACCTATGTATAATGGAGAGCTTAATGATGAAAAATTGGACAATTGGATCCGTCAAATTGAATTTTATTGTAGGATTCAAAAGTTTACTGAAGATGATGTTAAAATTCAACTGGCTTCTCTCCGACTTGGAGGGACTGCTCTCATTTGGTGGGAGATCAGATCTCAAGAGGATATTTCCACAAAAGTCAAAATTGTTTCCTCTTGGTATGAGTTCATTTCATCACTTAAAAATCAATTTTATCCATTAGGGTATATGCAGCAAGCTATGATAGATTGGCAGAATCTGAGGCAAGGTAAGGGACAAAGTGTGCTAGAATACACACAGCAATTTCAAAAAAGAGCTTTGGTACTTGGTATACCTCTCTACACTCAAGAAACTCTTCTCAAATATATAGGAGGATTGCATAATTATTTACATCATATGATATTGATGTTTAATCCGACTAACCTTGATGATGTATGTGTTCAAGAAACTCACATTGAGTCAAAAGGGAAGAGTGTTCATGATGTTTCTTTAGCTGAATTCGTCCAGGCAAAGGAATGCAATGGCAAGTGGAAAGGTAAACATGCAGCTACAATGAAGAAGGGTGATCAGAGACCTACATGCTCACATTGTCAAAAGCAAGGGCATGAAGAGGAAAAGTGTTGGAAGCTACATCCAGAATTGAAACCGAAGTGGTTTAAGGATCGAAAGGGGAAGAAAACAACCATGGTTATCATTGAGGACCTTGGATCAGATTACGAGGACAAAACAAAGATAATAATCATAGGTGTGAAAGGTAAATCTATTGTTTATAATGATTCTAACATTGGTTCTTCATGTGATTCTACTTCCAAAGATGATGACAATTCTAAGGATAGAAAGAGGAATGCATTGTTTCTTATAAGAGTGATTACAAAACAAACAAAGGTTGACACACTCATAGATAGTGGATCTCAAGCTAATCTTATTTCGGAAGAAGTAGTTAAGCAATTGGGATTAACATCAAAACCACACAAGAAACCTTATCCATTAGGTTGGGTATGCAAAGATAAATGATTACAAGTAACACAACAATGTGATCTAAAGTTTGCAATTACATCTAAGTTTGTAGATGAGGTTGAATTTGATGTGGTCCCACTAGATATCTGTGGAATTGTGTTCGGTAGTCCATACTTATATGATCGAAAAGCAATCTTATATCGAGAACATAATCAATATCACTTGTTTAAAGAAGGAATTGAGTACATAGTGCATTCACATTCATTCAAAAATGACAAATCATTGGGCACTACACAACAATTAAAAAGGGTTGTTAATGCAAGTTGGAATTTGGCACTTATGTTTATACAATGTAAGGAAGAAAAGAATCCTAAGAATGAAAAGGAAGTGTCATTTCACTACAATGCACCTGTTTTGGTTGATAGTGTTTTTATGGTTAAAAGTCAACATGGTTTGGGTACAATCTCTTTCACATGTTCAATGTTTATATTCATCTTATTACTCATCAGCAGTATGTGGTTGGTTCTGACAATGTTGAATGAAGATGTGATTAAGAATGTGATTACTGTACTTAACAATGTCAGTGCAGTGTTGATTGCTGTATTGTTGAGTCAGATGTACAGATTTCAGGAAGAATGGATAGGTGATACATGACAAGTGAGACAAACATGTCCTCACTTATTTTCTGAATGTTTTCATACTTTTTGTGGCCAAAAAACTTTCCAGTGGGAAGGTTTGATCCAGGTCGATCATCTCAAAATTTGATAGAGTTAAAGTATTCAAAATGAAAATTAAAGCTTACAAAATGGAAGAGCTCGCCAGCATCTTTCCGGTGACGTTCGTTTCGGGTAAACGACCTCTAGATGACGAAGATGTCAATAGTTGAAGTTTTGGCAAAGATGGTTAAATGGTGAAAAATGGTTGGAAATGATTAAAAAAAAAAATGTAATTTGGGGCTATGGGATTGAACCCAAGACCTTGTGAAAAAGCCACCATGACCCCATGGTTGGGTAAAAGGGGGTGGTCAAGGGCTTATCCCTTGACCTTGCTAAAACCGAGCCCCCCTTTGGTATTTAAATGTTATTATAAACCATGCCATATGCCAAATATCACGTACCATATGCCTCCACAAACTATGCCATATGTTATAACACGCCAAATTTCAACCATACAAATGTGCCAAACCATATGTTAAATCAACCATATTAACGTGCCAAGCCACACGTTAATCCAAAGCCCAAAATGCAAACGGTTATGCAATATACTGTGGGAGGGGAGAATCCCACGGGTTTGACCTCGAGACTTCCGCTTCCCAACATAACGTGTCTAACCAATGGACCACCGCCACAAGACGTGGCATGGGGTGGCACATCCCCCTTTTAAGCTGAGATTTGGGGGATTTTGGAGGGCGCGTGGCCCATGGCTCGTGCCTCCTTAAACCATTGTTTTTCCCTTATTTAAACTGAGCGTGGGCACAGATCCCGAAGGGGGGGAGTTTTTGCAGACAGAGACTATCACAGTGACCGAGGTGGTTTTTCATGCAGACCGAGGTGGTTTTGCACATAGCCTGAGGTGGATTTTCATGCAAATTGATGTGTTTTTTCACATAGATCGAGGTGGTTTTGGATTTGCATGCATCTCGAGGTCATACAGACTGTACAGATCAGAGGTAGATGTTGGGAATTGTGCCAAGAAGGGCACTCTGATTCCATTTCTGAAATATATCGATTTTATACTCAAAAGACTCAGTTTTTCGCAAGGATTACAGATCCAACTTCATTTTTTGCATTCAGGAATCCAGACAGAAAATTGCTCACAGAATCTTTCGAATACACAAAAAGGTATTCATGTTCATACTTAAAAGTCTCAGAATTTCATCTTGCAGCTTTGTGGAAGTCTGTTACTATATATGACAAAAAAAATTCAGAATTCACCTTGTAAGCATTTGAATACTTAATCTATCTACCTTCCCATTTGGAAAGTGGCTCGGAGATGTATCCAGGGGGTCTGGTGAACTCCGTTACCAATTCTTGTTCATGGATGGTTTGCTTACATGTTGATATGCTCATGTGCTTGATGGATGTTCTTTAATTTTGCATTACAATGGTGGTTAACAGTTAAAAATTCAGATGCAAATAATGGTTAAAGACCTTAAATTTTAGATCAAGTTAATTATCAGATCAGTTAACGTTGCCTTGGAAGCGTTTCCTGGCCTGGTGGAGGGATGGGGATGTTACAATATGCTTATTTGTGTTGGATGTATGTTGGCTAATCTTGAATTCTATTGTATGTTGTTCATAGAAACTTATGGGCTTGATAAGTTACGTTGACATACATACATTGTGACCACACTTAGTGGGAATTAAGTTTCACATTGAGTATTGATGAGTTCCATCAATATATCATGTATCCTCAACTTGAGACCACAATTGGCAAGTTGTAGGGTTCACATCAATTATATCTATATCTATATATATATATATATATGTGTGTGTGTGTGTGTGAGAGAGAGAGAGAGAGAGAGATAAGTGATATATAAGTGAGAGAATTATGTCATATCATTAATGATTTTGAACTAGTTTATTTTTAGTGTTTTTATCCTATCAGGCTCTCCTCAAACATGTGATTGTCTCATGCCTTGATATGTATTTATTTGTTAGAATTTAAAGTTTGTTAAGCCTAAGTGAGTTGCATCAAATACCTCCACACACAACCAAAGATAATAATTGCATGCAGTAGTGACTTTGAGGATACCCTTCAAAACATAGTGAGCCATTTCTATGCATATTGTATTATTCATCTCTTGATTGTGAGGGAGCATTATAAGGAAAACACCACTTGGTGGAGCTTTTTAGTATTACAAGATTGAAAAAAATTATCAAAAAATCCTTTCCTAAAACCTATATTAATAAAAATGGATAATTCTTTGCTAAAACCTATATTAATAACAATGAATATTTTAGTAGATGTTCACTGCAACTAAAAATTCTGGGCAATTGAAGGTTCTAATGAAGGTTTTTATTTTTTCTCAGTGCACCTCAAACAATAAGTCATAATAGTGTATACTTATTTAATATGAAGCAATAAAGATTATATATTTTGAAAAAATCAATGATCATTATGTATTTTAAAATCATCAATGGATATTATGTATTTCAAGAGCATTAATACATATTATATATTCTTAAAGAATTGATTCTTATCGCCAACTCATCAATAATGACATGCATATATCATTCTACACCGTGATGTTTTGGTAATGGTAAAGATAATAGTAACATCAATGAAAATTCTATCATTCAAGGAAGGGTGTTTCCATGGTAGTTTGGAGCAACGAGCCTTTTATTACCATTATCTGCACCAGCACATTAATACATGTACATCACATCGATGTGTAAAAATCATTTAAATGCACTTGTACATACCAATGATTGAAAAGAATCTATGCATAAATATGAATAGAAGACATTGTTTTAGTTCAATTGAATACAATGCATTGATATGATATGATTTGAGGTTGAAATTATTTACATTACAAGCATGCAAATTCTAATATACCTAGGGAAGATAATATGGAATACCTAGGGAGGTACCCAAGGTGATAATGAATGTAATGTGTCCATAATCATGGAAATCCCACTTGGTAGTTGATGGGTAATAAATAGACCCACTAGGTAGTTAGAGGAAATAATATAATAAGGAATAGTTGGCATAGACTACTAGGAATACTCATGAGAAAGTATAAATAAACATGAGGATGAGTGCAAGCTAATGATGGTCTATAATGATGCGTTAGTGGCAATGAAAACCTAGAAAACCAAAAATATATTAACTTGGAGGGATTATTCAAGGTACTTTTACAATGAATTTGAATATGGTGTAAGAATATTAAACATAGTAAATTGAATTATCTTTATGAATATACAACTTTTATTCATAGACATTGTGAATAACTATGCCAAATTTTATTTTTTCTAACAGTGGTATCTTATTTTTCCAACAAAATATAAGGTATATATTTTTGTTCGTGTAGGTACTGAGTACCTTGACGATGGAATTTCATTCCAAAAACTTGTATACTTGTAGAGAACCCATTTTTTTGTGTCGTGTATTTTTTAGAAATTTTTAATATTAATTTTATATATTTTTTTAAATTATCAAATTCAACATATGCCTGAAATTACAACATCTTTTGTTCATACAGGCTAAGAGGGTCTTAACATGATCAATTT
>JASDQU010209781.1:17622-27892 GCA_032191745.1 Picea mariana
AATAGTAGCATCAGTTAGAGGTATGTATTTTCATTATTCTACTGTGTTATGAAATTTATTATAATCTGCTCATAAATATTAATATGTTGAATATATGCTTTATTATGATGCTGAATATGAATTTTAATTATGTTGAATAATGAATGGTTAACAAGTTAGAATAGCATTTCTATATCTAAATTAATGTTTTATAAGGCTCTGTTGGAAAAGACCTTACACATTATGTGTGGTTTTGTTGTTCTGGCGAGGTTCAGGGCCTACAAGCCTTCCTCTTGCAAAGTCTTCTTTGGAACTGCCTGTATTTTTTCTAATTTGGCTTTCTTCTTACTGAGCTTTCTTTCCTTCTTTCCTGTGATCTAAGTTTCTGGATTCCTCTTTCCATTCTTATTATTATCTTCTCTTAGCATAGTAACTTCGCACTGTTGATGTTCTTTCAAAGGGTTCAAAGGTAATACCGCTTCTCTTATTAATTCTAGGGTAGGTATTCTTCTTTCTTGTATGGGCAGGTTCTTCAAGCCTTCCTGCATTCTTTCAACTTCAACAACTAATTCTTGTGCACTCTATTGCTTCGACTTATCCTCTTTTTCTTCTATTAGTTGCTCTATTTTTCTGGTTATGAAATACCTTAGTTCTTGCTCTTTCTCTTCTATATCTTCCTCCTCTGATTTCCTTCTGATTTGATCCTTCTCAATCGAAGTCTTTCCTAATAAAAGTGGAAAGGGGGCATTGTTCTCAACAAATGTGATAACTTCAAAGTCCTCTTCTGTTGATTTTTCATGAGCAATCATAGGTATATTAGTAACTCTTCCACATAGGGTTATCATGTTTCCTTTGAACAATCCTATCCTTCCCAATGAAGGTATCATAGCAGGATTTCCCAAAATTTCCCAAGTGCTTTCTGGCATAACATTCACATGTGTTTCTTCATCCAATACACAATATATGTTGAAGTCTTCTATTCTTGTAACTATGCGCTATTTTTCTTT
This sequence comes from Picea mariana, assembly GCA_032191745.1. Lineage (NCBI taxonomy): Eukaryota > Viridiplantae > Streptophyta > Pinopsida > Pinales > Pinaceae > Picea > Picea mariana. Next base: position 18,609 of record JASDQU010209781.1, read on the forward strand.
CAAGATATCTGACAAACTAACATCCTTGTGGTCATCCATTACTTCTTTTAACTGTACTAACATAGTTTGAGCTTGCTCCGATTCTTTCTCTTTTTGATTCTTAGTCTCTTGTTCTTCTTCACAATTTTCTTGTCTCATGTTCATCTTTTCAACTTTAGAAATCATCCTTGGGAAATCCTCAACCTCATGACCAATAGATTTACAAAAAAGACAAATAGGACCTATACCAGGGCATTCCTTAGCAAGATGTCTCGGTCATTTGCAATTATAAAATAGTGTCAATCCTCTCTTTCTTTTAAACTATCCCCAACCTCTCCTATACTGCGTATTGGGATCACAGTGCTGGACCTGCAATCTGCAAAAATTCTTTCTAGGTTCCTGCATCCACTTATTAGTCCAAAAATTCTTTCCATGCATAGGAATAACATATCTTTCTCTATTTCTATTAAACTTATCCAGATCAACTCTTTCTTCTAACTATGCGCTAGTTTTCAGAATAGGAAAAAATCTATCAAACATACCTAGATTCATACTTTTGAAGAAAAAAATTCCACTTATCTTACCCTTACCAAAGCACAAAGCTTTAATATCTTACCTCTTTTCTTCAAATCTGGTTTCTTTCTTAGCACAGAGCTTCGCAAGTCAAGTAGAATACTGCACACTACAATAACAGATCTATGCACAGAGTTTCCTCTTTTATTCAGTTCCCAACAATCACAATTTCAGGTCCCGACAATGGAACCATTTGTTGGCACAGGGGAAGACCCAGGGTTCAATGCTTCAAAAACACACCAACAAAACCCTAACTATTGACCCTTTCGGCAACACCTGCAAATCATATGAAGTCTCACTCGAGGTAGTGGTAGGGGAGGTTGCAGGACTCAAGTGTCTACAACCAAGTTGGGACATAGATCTTTGATTACAACACTTAACAAAGCACTTAGAAAACGATATGCATTAGTTCATGAGTCTCATTCACATCGCAGATTAACCCTTATTACAGATCAATGCAGTAACAATCAAGATCAAGAACTTACAATCACTTAGCACATAACATTAGTTCAGATATATAATTTATTCCTCTTTAATACCGTTAAGTACTAAGCAATAACATCATATGCATTCATTATACACTATAACAACAACACTAAGTAGATAAAAAACATAATTCACATCGCACAAAGCACATCAAGACACAGGATATACGTGGTTCACCCCAGTGTGGGGCTATGTCCACCAAATTATTATTCTTCTTTATTAGTATTTTGTATCCTTACAATCATCTGCTCCTGTGCACAAAGCCACAGAGCCAAAATCCGCAGAGGACGAGAGATTTGCACACTGTGCACCAGATACTCCTTCCCAAAATCAGGTCAAGGCATAGAGCTAACTCCTTAGTAGCATAGATCCCTACTTTACACAACCTGTCTGCACAAAGCCACTTACAACCTCTTGCACTCAGCCAACATTAACACTTACAACATATGGTGCACATAGCCAACTAGTCATGCACTAAGCCAATCAGTAACTACCTTTACATCTCTTAGCTACTACTTATTTATACATTTACAAAAAGGCCTAATCATGGGTAAACCCATGGGACGATATCCCATAACCTGTTACATAAACCCTAGTAAATTCTTTGTTGGGTACACAAGCCCACAAAATGAGTCAGATCCCGTGATCGTAGCTTTGCCTGGGAGCTCCATCTTTGTCCAGCATGTTGAAGTCCCTAAAGTGGTCAAACACGACCAATATTTCCTCAAAACTTGGTCAAGGTCCAACAAGTGTCATCAATAGGTCCAACTACTTGAGAACCTCTGATGAGATCAGGTTCTTTTGAATTCCACTATCAAAAATGAAATTAAGAAGAGCTCCCTTTACCCATATCTATGAGTGAAAGAGGTGTTTTTCTTCCTCTGGTTCTTCTGGTTCACTTGGATGTACGTTGGTGGTAGTGATAATGGCATTGGGTTTGGCACTGATAATCCACTTCCCTCCTTCTAGATTTGATTCAGAGTCAGAATATTCCTCTGACTCGGAATATTTTACTTGGGCCACCAGTGACTACTTGGATTAACATTCTTTGGTGTTGTTCCAAGGGATTTTATGGTATTCACAACACTTTCTCATTTCCTTCTTCGACTTCTCATTACCCTTCTTGTGTTGCGACTTGGACTAGTTGTCCTGAGAGTGACCATCTTTTCTCTATCCCTTGTTTTGTGGGTTGGTTCTTCCTCGAGAAATAGTTTAAAAGGATCTCCTGCTCCATCATCTTTCTTCTCGCCCCCCATGATTTTTGGTCAGGCTCGATGCAACCAATCTTCCAAAGGCTCAACCAGTTCGAGTCCCAAATTCGTACCCATATCTTGTCGGGGACATGCACGAAGAAAAATAAATGAAGAGAAAACCACTGTGATACCCATGATCCAGATTTATGAGTGGAGAAAAATAAATAATAGACTGAATACAATAACAAAAATATATGGAGAACAATAATAAATATCCAGTGAACAATAACTTCTATTGAATACATAAAATATGCTGAAACTGTAAAACTACAGAACTGAAAAAAACTTTCTCAAATGGTGATAACTATCTCTGAGAAGAAATGTGGTTGCTATGTGCATCCATCTAAGAAGAATGATTACAATGAGTCTCAAGAGGAATTTTTAACATTACTCATCAATTCCAAAACCCTAGACATCCAAAAACCTAACCCTAAGAGATGAAACACCAAAAGTTATGTGGGCCTCGATGGGTAAGTTGGTACCTCAACTTCACGGGGTTGTAAATTTTGCATATGACCTTTGTTTTAGGCACATGATAACCCATTGGAAATGTATTTTAGAGAAATACACATTATGTTATCAAGCTCTGACTCTGTCTACAATTTGACTATGGAAATCCAAGAAAATATTGTTTGGGGCCCCAAAATGGCCTTGGAAGTACAAAAAGATGTACTGAGATGAAAAATTCCAAAATAATCTGGTTGGATTAGGTGGACGACCACCAATATCCACCTGGAATATGTGTATGGATTCAAACAACCCCGAAAGTGTAGAACCCACAATCACAAAGAAGTACAGAAGAATGTGCTTAAATAAAACTGTCAAAAGGAGCTAGTTGGAATAGGTGGGTGGCCACCAATATCCACCTGGATTAGTTTGGGTCATAATGTGTGAGGGAATGACTAGGTTAGGGGAGACCATTTAATTCAAGGTTCATGGATATTGGGGGGTACACTATATACAAGGGGGGTTATAATGATTGATATTTTATACCATGACATGATTCTTTAATGTCAAAGATATTGTTGACCATATATGACATATTAATTGACCTCATACTTTTTTAAATGCATTATAATAAAATTGAAATAAATAAAAATGTTAAATTTAGAGATCAATGGTTATAGGGGTTAAGATTCATAGTGTATTAGTAGGTTCTATCTATTATGATGTTACTATGTTCATAACCATAATGTATTCATTTGTTAGTGTGTTTGAGGTCACACTATGTTTAGTAGGGGTGATTGTTTCTAGAATCATAGGGATAAGAGGTTATACCATGTTCAAGTTGATAATGATTGGGGGTTTTCATATAATAGGGATTCATTGTGTTCAAAGTCATAATTATTAGGGGGTGATTGCATCAAGTATCAAAGGGATCAGTGATAAAATTCTATTAGGGGGTTAGTGTTTTCAAAGTAATAATGTATTAATGGGTTGGTGTATGAGAGGGTTAGTGTGTTTGAGATTATAATTTCTTAAGGGGTTAATGCATTTATAGGGGGCTAGTTTGTTTGGGATTATAGTTTCTTAGGGGGTTCATGTATTCGTGGTTTCTATATGCAAGGGGGTTATTGTTTCAAGGGTTATCCATGTCAAGGTTCATAGGGATTAGAGGTTACATAGTGTCTAGGACCATAATTATTAGTGGTCATAGCATATTTGTGGCTTAGTGTGTTTTTGGTCATAAGGTGTTAAGGAGTTATTGCATTAGGTTTCATATGGATTAAGTGTCAAGGTGTATCAATGGGTTAGTGTGTTCAAGGATATAGTTATTTAGGGGTTAACATTTTTTGGGTCATAATGTCATGTGAGGGAGTGATTATGTTAGGGGATACCATTTAATTCAAGTTTCATGGAGATTGGGGGGTATACTATGTCCAAGTTGGTTACACTGATCGAGATTTTATACTGTCAAATTCTTAGTGTCAAAGACTCAGTCATAGGGGTTTTAGGGATTAATATTAATATGGCATCTTAACGTTCAACATAGGGTCAAAAAGGTCATAAGGGTCTTAGATAGCATAGGCAATATGGTTATTAATGGTCAATGAAAATGGATATGGTTAATGATGTTCAAGGCTTACGGATTTACTAATATTAGTGGGTTTTGAGGTTAGTGTATGGAGTGGTTAATAGGTCAATGAATGGGTTAGGAAAAGGTGGACCAATTTTTGAGGAGGGATCGATGTTGTCTAGAAGTCCACATTTGCAAACATAGTCCAATATGGGTTAGGATTTTATGGGTGAGTGGGTTAATAGATAAGTGATTGTCAATGATATTTGTTATCAACCATGATAAACTATGGTTAATTATGGTTAATAAGGTCATTAGAGGTCCATTATGGTCAATAGTAGTTAACCATGGTTAATAGTGGTTAATATGATCAATGAGGATGAAGGGTTGATACATCAAGTACTATCAGAGAGCTATGATGCCTAACACTCCTTTTCTTTTAGGACCATGTAAGACTATAACCTATGTAGCATAATATTGAAACTCTTACATAATTTGGAATACCAAGAATTAATAATTCCATAAATATAATAATGTTGAAGTGGGAGTAAATACTCTGCAAAAGAATACTCGGTTCGACCATACCATTATTTCAGACCTATCTCAAGAGAATCCTCTGACAATGTTGATTTTTTAATATAGCTATTAGGTAACCCTTAAAGAGGATCCCATGGGCCAAGATAAAAACCTACCCTTATGGACAACCTATCTCAAAAACATCCTCTTGTGATGTCAATTGACGTGTTGGTATACTTCCCTAGTAACCCCTCAAGTGTTCCCCATGATACCGTGATTCACACTAGAAACATGTTATCCATGGAACATAACATGAATGACATAAAACTAGCAATCAAGTCCCTCACATATACAATTGATGTAACCAAGAACCAACTTCAAAACCACATGAGTACCATCAATAATAATAATAATAATAATAATCCAATTTTAAGGTCATGACCAAGCTAGACACCAAATCGGTGTATGAGACCCCCTTATTTGTGGGACAAGGGACCCCCTCTGGCCAACCATTTGTCTGCTAAAGTCTACAGGGGTATACATACCCTACCCCCCTCTGGATTTGAACCGTGGATGATTTTAAGGGATAAATTTCGCTCATGGAGTAATTTTCCATGGTTTTTCCAAAAACAAGATTTGCTATTTTAAAAATGATTCGCCCAAATTCTATAGGATAAAATTATTTTACCTTTAAAATCACCAAAATTTTATAAAAACTATATAAAAATCCTTAGAAATTTGAATACTTTTACAAAAATATTGCCAAACATTTATAGTTGGTATATGAAGGATTAGTAAGATTCACCAAGGTTTCTACATTTAAAAATAAATTTCCATCCCTAAAATCATCCCTGATTTGAACTTGTGACCTCTTCTAATTCTTGAACTAGTTTCATGCTACACACCAATGTTTTTATCCCTAATCTCTTGTTTGAGATTGGGGATGTCGTCTTTACCTTGGGTATCTAGTTGTATATTGATGTCTACTAGGACGCACTTGCCGATATGATGAACACATACTATATATTATATAATATATACATATAACATATAATATATTATAAAATATATAACATATAATATAATATGTAATATATAACATATGTATTGTAAACATATATATGTTATATATATGTTACATATATATTGTAAACATATATATAACATATGTATGTAACATATATGTGTGTGTGTGTGTGTGTGTGTGTGTGTTACATACATAACATATTTAAAACCCACACACGGTAATGTATTCGATGCCATTTGTAATATCCCTCGACTAAACCCAATTGTAAATATAATATAAGTATACTTAAGATGGTGAGTTGTTTCGACATCATTTTGTAATGCATCTTTCATGGCATAGTGCACGCATGAACTATGCAGTAAAATGATGTAGTATGCACATACTCAGATACCGTGCGCAGTAACTAAAGTGCGTGCAGTATGGAGGACAATGAGCCTCATGTATATGATATGTGTTATAGGCTAGTGAGACATTTATTATAAGCTGGAATGCTTATGTTTTGGTATTAGGCTGGAACGCCTAGATGTTAAAGGTTAGTGCGCCTAGTTTGTACATGTCTCATGATTAATATAAAATACATCACTACGCACAGACCGACCACGATAAAAGAGATGGGGGACTGAACTTCACCAGTTAGGGAAAGGGAGGGACAAAAGTCAAGGGAATATTATATTAATATTTCCTAAAGCAGAAAGTATGGATAATTATTTTATCCTAAGTTCTAAAGTTGGGGACAAGTGGACCAAAGTAACTTTCGATATGACAAGTGTCAAGTTGAGGACATGCATTCATATCGTGGGGACTTAGCTATTTTGGTCACTTTTCAAAGGGATTATTACCAGCAACTTGACCATCATTTTCTCACCATCACTTTCACGATGAGTATCACAACAATTCCTTCCTACACTCAGTTATCCAGTCAATGATTCCATGACCATTTTTCACTCACGCAGTCCATTATCCTTGAAACATCCATTTCACCATATCTGAGCCTGTTTCCATAACCTTTTCCGGTTGGTGTACCTGGTTAGCTTGGAGTGGGATTGAAGAAGAGGGTTGTTAGGCCCATGAGAAATTCTTCGAGCGAGAGAATTGTTGGGTTTGATTCCTGAAGGTGATAAACTATAGCTACAGTGCTCTGAGACTTCCGATCCGACCTATTGTTGAAGCCCTGGAAGGGAAGTGGGGAAACCAAGGGACTGTTGTGAAGAGAAGGGGCACACTTCCTTGGGTGGGATAGGAATGTGGGGAATGAGAGGTTGTAGGCTGTTAATTGAGTGAGCACCTGAGATAGAGTATTTCCTGTTGTCCATGAGCCTTAGCCTGGTTAGGAACCCTTTACCCGGGTGGAGTTCAGTCCCAGCTCGGGGGTGACTCACTATTGAGAGTGATGAATAGTGTAGTCTAAGGCTGGGAGTTTCGTGGACGGTTTGTATGCAGTTAGTGACAATATTTCCAAGATAAGTACCAATCCTATGATAAAATGATATGCTACATTTTTATTTACGTGCTTATGTTACGGTTTATCATATATGTGATTATAATTGCCTATATGTTTATGGGTATTTTCCTATATATGTTGCATATCCATGGTTACTGTTATTTCAGTATAAAGTTGTATATTACAGAATGTAATTGTTTGTTTATTTTTATATGTAAATCTTCCTATATGTTTAAGTTGCATGTAGTTTTAAGAGAAAGTTTATGTGGCATAACTCAGTTGATTAGTGGGTATGTTACCGTTTGTTTTGCAATAAGAGAATGAAAGCGTTCCCTAAAGTAGCATGGCCCGTTCTGTTTAAGGTTGGGGATGTTACCAACTGGTGTTAGAGCATGAGATATTTCTCTGGAGTGGCGTCCCCCAGCCTGCAGGTGGCCGGGGGAATGTTACACCATTCAAAAATAATCAAAACCTATGGTGACACATTTGGACCCATTGCAGGAAACTAAACCATCAACCCTGCAATCCCCTTCCAAATAATCCAAAGAGATAGACATAGACCCCACCCATCTTCCAAACGAAAAAGAGACAAATAAAGGAGACCCGCCACAGAGACAGGGAGACATGACAAGAGACATGGTGACCCCACCAATGAGTCAAAGAGACAACGAGCAATATAAAAACCAACTAGACCAACAATGACTTCCAGATCGATAAATTTTTCTCACTCTGTCCTTTTCAAATCAGAATTCCAACCCATGTTGCTCATTACAGAGTAGATAAGAGGGTTTAATATTTCCCATTTTGAAGTGCCCCATGGATTCTATGCCTATAATTACAGATTGGGAAAAGAAACTGAACTGTTTGTTTATCTATTACCAAAAGAAAAAACTTTATCTCCAGAGAGCCATTTCTCACCTTCGTTTGGTTTCATAACGAAATTTGAATCCCCAAAGGGATCGAATCTATCAACATAACCTTTATTGGGATAGGATATGTATTTATAAAATGTTAACGCCCAAGATCGAGGTTATGTATTCATAAAAATTTAGGGTTTCACTCATGGCATCCATTATCTAGATCTTATTCAATGAAAATAATTTGATTTTCACCTCTAAAACAATTTAGGTGCCAAGACTTCTTCCATCTATTGAACCCACAAAAACAACATCCTCAAGATTGAAATTTTAGTTAGTATTATCTTGAATAGTGATACCCCTAAGTGGTATCACACAATGTAGTCGTACTCCATTTCAATTCACATTCAATTATAGATTAAAATACCCACTCTAAGGTGCAAAGACATTGACAGGAATTCACAGGAAATAGAGGTAAAAACACACAAATCCATTAACGAAATTATGTACACGAAATTATTACAAATCTATTTTACCTCTTGACCCGATTCTAAATTCTTCATGGCTTCCCCTCCTCTCTTTTTTACTGTAGTATTACAATTTGTTTTATGCTTGGAAGATAACTTCCATCACACCAACTAATTCCTTAACTGTAGAAACTAATTTTTATATTCTTGTAAATAACTTCTAAAAAAAAGTAATTTGATCCTATCTCTAATGACTCCCTAGTTGATATGCCTATAATAAGAGGAATACTCGATCATTTACTAATACACTAAAGAAATTAGGATCCTCCACGATAGAAATCACAAAAAACTTGCTCAAACATAAACAAAGATAGACAACATGCGAGTAGAGTTCCATACACTAAAAACATAAGTATAGGAGTTTGTGTAGATCAATGGAGAGGGCCATTCATGCATATTAATGGTCTCCTTGTCATCCAATTTACACATTATACCATTCATCATACTTCTCTTTAGTTTTCGTTCTCCAATGATGATTAATTTGATCAAGGAGTTTTCATGCCTCTCAAATTCTTTTAACCGCCATGATGGATGGATCCTTCCTAATCATTCATTTGGTGGAAAGCTGTATTGATGGCTTGAATTTCCATGATTAAATATCATTTATC
>JASDQU010209782.1:13144-23916 GCA_032191745.1 Picea mariana
TTTACCTGTTTCGGTGTTCCTCGTGAAATTGTTACAGACCAAGGCACTCAATTCACTTCCAAGCTGATGAGAGAGCTAACAGAGAAATATGGGATTAAACATTGTAAGTCTTCTCAATACCACCCACAAGCTAATGGTCAGGTAGAGTCTACAAACAAAGTTCTGGAAGCTATCTTAACCAAGACTGTTCAATTACATCACCAGGATTGGGTTGATAGGCTTCCAGAGGCTTTGTGGGCATATCGAACCACCTGGAGAAACACCACTGGACATACCCCTTATGAGCTAGTATACGGGAAACAAGTACTTCTACCAATAGAATTCCAAGTAAGGACCTTATGTATTGCCACAGAATTGGGATTAAACTTAGATGAGGCTAAAAAAAAATGAGCCCTACAATTGAATGAGTTGGATGAGATCATGCAAGATGCCATCCAACGAACAATGTTAGTCCAAAACCAGAGGAGAAAGTGGCATGACAAGTTTATTAAGAAGAAACACTTCCAACCTGGTGATTGGGATTTGTTGTTTGATTCCTGATTCAAAACCTTCAAAGGCAAACTCACCACCCGGTGGTTGGGTACTTACGAGGTAGTCACTGTATATGAAAATGGAGATGTGAAAATCAAAACAATTGATGATGGACAAGTCTCCTTTGTAGTAAATGGACACCGAATCAAATTTTATCATAAGCCCATTTCCAAAGAAGATTTTCTATAGGTCATGTCAACTGAAAAGGAATTGGCATTAGTAGATGGGGAAGTCCCCCCTTGTTCTTGAATGTTTTCTGAATTTTCTACTGTACATATGTAAATAATTTTGAATTTTGTTGATAAGCAATTCTAGAGATTTATGTAGGTATTTATTTCACCAGGATTAGACAGTTTCAAGGAAATATAAAAGAAGGATTTTTCTTCAAAATATTGCTATATTTGAACCTTGTTGTCTGCTAAGAATCAAATGAATAATGACTTGCTGTAATTAGTTATATTTTTGCAAAGATTTTCATCTTCTCTTTTTCTTAAGGCATATTTAAAAAAAAGCAGTTGCTCCTGAAAATCTTCACCACTATATAAGGAAGTGATACCGTAACCATCAAACTTAGAGGTCTCTCGTGCAGTCTCCCTTAGAAACCCGATTAAGCGAGTAAAGTATCTTTATTAAAGAGTAACAAGGAGGTCTGATTAGTGGTTAGTCATGGAAACATCACAATAACTTACAAAAGAAGAAAGTGAGTTGAGCCTAGAGATACCTTTATGTTCTTTCTCAATGGTACCATCCACTACACACTAAATAACTTGATTATATCATATCTTTAGATAGGCCACATCCACTTAAGTATCCCTTACATCAGGACAATCACTAAGGAATATAACAGAAAGTCATACTCTAACATAAATACCATCCCAATTGAAAAAAAGAAAGAAAAATGTGTTTTCAGAGTTGTCCCCCCATCTTCTTGCACAAAGCAATCTTATACTAAAATCTTAAAAGATGGAGGGCCAGACTCTGAGGGTGTAGGAGGCTAACCCGTCGGGATACTAAATAGGTCTGCTGGTAGCGGGTACTAGTTTGTGCTATGACTAGGTAAACCCATCGGAGAACTGAACAGGCTTGCTGGCAACGGGGCATTCTACCTAGCGAGGATAGTAATCTGACAAAAAATAAATAATAAATTTATACTTGTCCTGATGTACGACATTACTTGTAGATAAAGCTGACATGAAGTATGTATCGTTAATTTGAGGTTAATTAAATCCATAAAATTGCCATTAGGAACTAACTTTGAGACTATCTCGATACTCTCTTGCCTACCTCTTCTTATCTATATGTAGGATGCTCTATCCTATAGGTGGGGCCATCTTCTAACCATCTCGTCAGACCAATCTGTGAAATTTTTCTCTACACTTAACAAGATGTAAATCTTCGGCTATTGGGAGAACTAACTGGTTTCCTATAATTTTTATTATGAGGTGTCACAATACTTAGGTGTGGGGGAGGGTTTCATGAGTTGGCAAATGATAACATTGCCTAGAAGAAGTGAATCTTTGTAAAAAAAATTATGTGTATTTCTTTCATGATACGGGTTATTACATCAACAATCATTTTATTTCTTTGAAATGTTAATTCCCTATGTGTTATAAATTGTCGTACATATCCTTAACAGAACACTTTATTGGTTTATTTTCGTTACAGGTTTTTCATTGTAGAATGGAAATTACATGTCTTATGCAAGTGGATTGAGTAAACATGGTGGCAAAATCAATAATAATGGAACACTTTGCCTCTGCTCCTAATCACTGTGACTATCAAAACCATTCCAAGACTGCAGGTTATCCATTACAGGAGGTAAAAATTCATTTCGCACAGAGGTACCATGTGGAGTATCATATGTAGTGTCATATGAGGTGTCGTATGAGGTTCTGGATGAAGTTCCATATGAAAATATACACCAGTAATTGTCCACAATTTTAGGTAACCAGGAATCAATGTCATTTATTTGAATTAGTTCATGGCAATCAAGATTGACTGATGCAAACCTTAGACATTTTCATGATCAAATATCCAAGTCAAAGACTTGGACATTGATCTAACTTCTTATCATTATGATTGCCCCCAAAACATGCCTTCAAATTCGAAATCGCTCACACATGGAAACTCGTGCGTGTATGTGTGCAATTGTTCCACCCTAGGCACACTCAAAAATAGAATTGGGTTATCCCATTATTCCTCACACTCACCTATGCTCATTTGTGTTCACCCATGTTTTAAACACACTTGCCCTCTGCTCATTCTGATTCACCTATGTCCACATTTGTGCTCGTCCCTTGCTTAATTGTGCTTGGCCTTTGTTTAATCGTGCCCTTCCTTGGCTCGATTGCACCCATTCTCTGTGAATTTCTCCCTCCTCCACTTCTCCACACCATCATGATGCCCAAACGATATGATTCATCTTCCTACGCAAACCTCTTCACCATCCCTGAGTTTGCACAGTGCAGGGAAGTGTTTTTGTGCACAGGCTGGGGGTCATTTTTGTCCCATTTGCAAGGCCATGACGATGGCATTTCAATGCAATTTACCCTCGATTTTGATGGAAAGACAGTGCACGGGGGGTCTCTCACCTTTGGGGTCTTGGAGGAATCCATAGCCACAGCCACAAAGCTTCCAAGTGGGGGATAGATGGTTTAAAAATCACCAGTTTCTACGATCAAGCTATAACAGGGTTTTTTAAACCAGATTTTTAGAATATCTCTAGAGCTAAAGGATACTCCAAGGAGTGGATAAAAGAGGATCTAATCAACCCTCTCATAGTCATCACCGGGTTGATCACATGTGAAGGTAGATATTCCACCTTTAAAGTCTGCCACTTTTGATTGTTAGCTCACTTTCAGTTCAATAAACCATTGAATTTTCCCTTCTACTTTTTAAAGAGCCCGGAGAAGATGTCCTCTCAAGTGAGGAAGAATGTAACCAACCCCCACAACAGCTTGTTTCACCATGGCCTTATCAAACTCCTTGTTTTATCCAAATTGGAAAAACAGGGGCAAACTTGGGACGAGTTCATTTACCAATTTTCAAACCCTCACTTGACAATCAAGACTAGCAAAAAGACACTTGATCTAAGGACTATTTCTCCATACAAACCCCACTCTCCAAAAACTCCAAACCCTCCTGCACAAGTCATTTCTTTACCGGAACAAAACTCCAAGAAGCTTGTTGATACCCCTGCAGCCTCATCGGGCAAAAAGACCCAGAAGCCTATTGCTAATCTCCATATGCCTTCAATATCTCTTGATCCTACACCCAAAAAGCTACAAGAAGTAATTCAACAAGACTCTCCTGCAATTCCCACAAATAGGAGTGGAGCTAATCGATTTAATAAAGGACCCTTTCGAAAGAGTACCCGGAGCACAAGAGGAAAACCTTATGCAAAACCCTTGACTACTTGGGACCCTATCCAAGTATCCTCCGATCTCAAAAGCCCTCACAAAAGACTTAGGGAAGTGTCTGCAGATGAATTGAAGCCTCAAAGAAAGACAAAATCTGAACCTAATTCTCCTCATCAACCCCCTATTACTCCTACCTCACAGATGCTGACCTTATATCCTAATAATGATAGACACTCCACATCTTTCAAGGGATCTAAGCCCTCCTCCGAGATATATGATCCTACTCCAACCATTGAAAAGTTACAACAAGAAACTTTTCAGCTGCTGCAACAATTGAAAGAGAGGAAGACTGTGGACACGCATCTTCACCATGACAATGCAATCCTCCAAGAAAAGGTGAATTCCCTTCAAAGGTTGGTTGATGAGATGACCAAAACCAACCGCAACCTCAGGGCACAATTGAATCAACACAAGAGGCACAAGACAAAATCTTCACGGCAAGAAGGAGAAGCTTTTAAAGTTGATCCTTCTCAGCAAGCTTAGTCATGAGGGGCAATTCCTTTTCGTTTGCAGTGGGACCTACAAAATCTTAGGTGTGGGGGTAATGTTGGGCTCACGATATAGTTAATTTAATGATGATGATTAGATCCTCTTTGGCCAGTATTGTATGTGCATTTTCCTATTTTGAAGAAATTTTGAAGGATTATTGTATTAAATAGTCATAGCTCATGCCAAGTACGTATGATTGATGTTTTATGATGGTTTTAAGTATAATTCAGCATGTTTTAATGATTCCAGGAAAATAATTCGTGATCTGTTTTTCACAGGGCAAAATCGCAGGTCGTTTTTACATCTGGCACTTCATCCGGTACTCCATCTGGCACTACATCCAATACTTCATCTGGCACTATTATAGGCAACGAACTTAAATCTTAATTTTTGGGAGGATGCATTCGAATCAAAAAAATCTAGCACATGGGTTTTGTGCGTAATATGCCCAATCAGGTCCTAAGTGAGTCGTTCCTGAAATTATGAATGGATTGAGAGAAGTTTGTGGTTTTCAATTCGTCATCTCGTACTCCATCTGACACTCCATCCTGCACTAAAACCGTGGGCGAGTCGGGGTTATCATATCGTTCGCCAATGATGGGAAAATCAGAGGCATGGTTTTTTCTTTTGCTTGTGGCCTCCAACTACTGAACATCTAACAACTTAGATTGGGTTGTTATGCTGAACGTTTATTGGCTCACCTTGTTTCTAGAAGCCACCGATGGTTAAGACACATTAATTGTAATTTACTATTTTTAGAGGAGGTTGACCCTTCCAGTGGTCAACCTCTCAGCTTGTAAACTCTATAAATACCACATCAATGGTCAAACAAATAGTGAGGAGAGCAAAAGGATAGTTCAGCTCTGTTTTTCCATTTTCAGACATTTTTCTCTAAAATTGTGTAAAAATGTGTTTTTAATTTTAATGTTGAAATCATGTTGCTTGAGCTCGTGATTCATAGTTGAGGAGTAGCCACAACCTACTGGGTGGGACACCAGTGATCTGGGTAAATATTTATTCAATTATCTCATGAATTCATACAATGTAATTGTCATTTCTTGTATTTTTTGTACATGAGTTTTATTGTGTTTATTTACTATGTAAATTGTTGTTCGTAATTTAATTGTTTCAGTTCTGTTTTGCAGGTTATTATGAAGGCTAGTGTTAATATACAATGACCTTTTAGTTGATAGGAAATAAACTTGCAAGTTTAGATACTAACCCCCGTGTGTAATTAGATGGTATTTAGATTTTTCATATGATGAAATAGAGTTTAAAAACATAGTTAAAACAGAGTATTTAGTTCATGGTTTCTTTGGCAAGTTTCAGTGGATGGATAGTTATTAGTTTTAGTTTTCATTTCCAGTTTGCTTATCTAATTGTTATTTAGGTTTGCTTATTTAGTTTTCTTATTTATTTTCTTGTCATATGCTGAAATAGAAATAGGATTTACGTTATTTCTTTATGAGTATTTTCCATTTGTAATTTAAATTGTTAAAATAGGACTAGTTTAAATTTAGTTCATGCAATTTCCTTTCTAGATCTAGGTTGCAATTTTAATTCAAAGTTTGATTATTGATTTTAGTTTTTAGTTATGAATCTCTAAGTCGTATGAATTTGCTTAATTAGCATAGAATGTGTTTGAATTTAATAGAAAAGTGTTTTCATAGTGTTGATGATTAATGCATTAATTGAAGAATTACACAGATATGTAGGGTAGTTGATGTTTCTTCTATAATGGCCAAGTTCTCATTGGATTGTCTAATTCACACTTTTCACTTTGTTATCAAAGTCAATATTGAGTTTATCCCTCTTGAGTTATCGTTAATTGTCAAATGCCATCGTGATATCATAAGACACCGCAAGCATAACCATCAACACTATATTTGAGTTTTCTTGCTTTTATAGATTAGAGGATAGTTTCCTTGCTTTTGTAGATTAGAGAATAGTCTACCTTCTTTGGTAGATTAAAGAATAAGTTTTATTTTCGTAGATTAAAGAATAGTTGTTGATTACTTTTATATTAATGATGCTTTGAATTTAGTAGATTAAGATTTTCTTTTGTAAATTAGAAGTAATTATGAATTTTAATTTAAGAATAGAGTTCACTTGCTTATTAGTTTGATTAGATGTTTATTGAGTAATTTTGATTAGTTTACTTTCCGTAGAAGTTATCATAGGTTAGTTGCTTGATTGCTTACTTGTTTACTTGCTTTGATAGGTTAGTTTCTTTTCTATTTACTTGCTTTAATAGGATATTTGCTTATTGAATTTGAGTAGGTTAATTAAAGTAGTTTGATGTTGTTATTGTTTATTAGGTAGATTAAACAGATAGCTTGTTTTTGCTCATTATAATGATTAAGTTAGTTTGCTTTAAGTAGGTTTTTCATTTGCTTTCTTAGGACTATCCATCGATCCTTTGTTCAAGAGTTACTTAGGATAAATAGTTTAAGTTTCTTAGTAGGGTTTTATCATTAGTAGCCTTTGCTTGAATAGATTAGCCCTTAGATAGCCCATATCCTTAGCTAGACTATACTACCTCTAGCCTTTCTACCTTGGCACATATAGTGCTACAATTCTAAGTTTACTTACCTCGGGTTGACAATTTAATTAAGGGGTTTTTTAGTGTTTTTAAGTGCATATAGAACACCCATCAAACCCCATGCCCATTGAGTCTTGACCCTTAACCACTTCACCCACTTTACATGGATTAGAGAGGGATCTCTTGGAAACTCTCCTTGACCTAGGGTAAGATCTACCCAATGAGACACCTCGTCAACCCTCCCATATTCAAGCTTGACAAGTCGCATAATGTCTTTGAGCACTTAATTGTTTGACATGGTAATCTTTGATGCACATGCTTAGGTGGATCATTTATTGATTTGATTTACTTGTCATGATGTTATTACTTGGGATCCTTGGAGGGTGTGATTACTTGTCATTGCAAGACCTAGTTGGTGGACAATTTTGGAGGACCAAGCCTTGCTTGGGCTTCCATGGGGCTTGAATCTCATAGGTGGATGCCAAGGGCCTGTATGTCGGATGAGAGAGATGAAACCTAGGAGGCCTAGAAGATTACTTGGATGACATAATCTATCTCCCACATGCCAAACATTTTTTCTAGGAGAGGCAAAACATCACTTTTAGAGGCATGATGTCACCTAGGAGGGTTAAGGTTTGGTGGTGAGGTTGATATGCATTGGCACAAGGACGTTTTGAGGTTGAGGGTTTGACCATGAAGGAAGTGAATTAGATGCTTGACATGTGTCTTTCAGAAGCCTTCCAACACTCCTCCATCCACAACGACTCCCTCCTAGTGCCAAAACGTCCCCTAAAGGGGTGATGTCTTTCTAAATTAGGGTTTTTCTTTATGTAAAAGTAGCATTTAAGTGAATTGTTTAATATTACTTTGTAAAAGGGGAAAGATTAGAGTTGTTGGCCCTAGTCATGTTGTTTACCCTAATATTATGTGGACAAACTATCTTAGTGGCATTTTGTATAAATAAGAGATCATAAGATCTCATTTTAACATAACTCTCTCATTTGGAGAGGCCTTGGACTGAAATTTTCGCTAAACTTGGAGTTCTTCTTGTCTCTTGCGCTATGGAATGGTTTATTTGGTTATGGTGATGATGATGATGATGATGATGCGCTTTCCGTTGGAGGTCATTTCTATCTTATTATGGTGGTTTACATTGGCATGTTAAGGTTTTTCTTGGATTGGTATGGTTCTTTACTTTGTTATTATCATTGGTAATTCACGTTAAGGTTGTTTTGGCTAAGTCTAGATAGGGAGTATAAGTATATACACCCCTATCCTAGTTTCCACCATAATTATCAATATTTTAAAGTCATTTTCAAGGGTTTTGTTGAGGAAGTAAGAAGATTTACACCCCTCAATTTCAAACCCTAGCTAGGCTACTTACCTTGGGAAGTAAGATTATTTACACCCCCAATGGTTTAGTAGTCCTACCTCTTTCTTTAAAACCCCATTAACCCATAACTAAATGCACTAATCTTGCATTGGAGATATAAATTGTTGCATTGGGAAATGTGAAAGTTTCAAGTTTTGGTATTCTCTCACTTGAGTTTTTTTCCCCTAGCCTTGAGCTACTTTTCTTCATTGAAGCGTCCCCTTTCAACCACAATTTCTTGTTGTTGTAGAAAAACTAAACTACAACCATGAGGGTTGCTCTAACCCTAGCCTAATAACCCTAATTATCTCATAAACTAACCCTAGACTAGCCCTAAAAATATACCCTAGCCTTCTACTACCCTAGGCACACTTATTGAGCTAACAAGGGGATGATTTGATTGGATAAAATTTCTGCAATAAGTCTTGGTTTTCTACAGACATAAGGCTGGTAATTTCACTACAGAAACCCTAACCTAAAGTCATTCATAACTTGTGTTTTTACTGTCAAAAGTTCCTAAGAATTTTCCAATTTATTCTACTTGCTTTAATACAATTTTTGAGTGGTTTCTTTGCAAGTTTTAGTGGTTGATTTCTCTATTGTCACAACAATTTTGCTACAGCCATAAGACTGCAAAATAATTTTCATACTTCTTTTATGACAACCATAATCAATTGCTAAATTCCCATGCTATAGATCATGAAATACTCTAGTGATTATCTACTTTGTTTCAAGCATATTTCACTTGACTTTGAGCAATCATTCTATCAGATTTAGTACTTGTTTTACTGCTGATATATACTGTCATTTATTTCTACAAATCAGGGACAACAAGCCTAGCTTGTTGATCCAACTAACATATTATATGGCACAATGATTTTCCTTGTGCCTTGGATAGGTACCAACTTCTCGGCAATTTATCCAAGGCTTTGGCAACCACAAAAAAACCTAAGACTCGTTATCACCCTTCCTTTTCCATCTATAATATTGACCTCTAGGGGCTTCACTCTTTCCCTTTTTGTTTTCCCCCTCCATTCCCCTCAGGGTCTCCAGAATCACCTCCCTAGAGTGACCTAGTCACCCTTGAAGCGTGGGACCTATATCGAGGTGACATTGGGTATAGTTTCCTTAAGTTGTCGCCATTTGGTGGTTCAGTCGAGCTTTACCCAACCTACAACTTGTGTGATAAAATTTTGGCGTCGTTTCCGAGGAGGATTTTGAATCATGTTCGGAACTCTAACGACAATTTGGCGAGCTATTCTGAAGCCTTTATCCCTTAGATTTCCTGGTGACTCCACCCAAGGAACATTCTGTTTCCACCCTTGATGAACTCTCCTTGAAGTTCATTCGGTGACTCCACCTTCCACGAACCCACCTTTCTCTCTTTCTCCTTTCCTCCTTTGGTGCGACTTAATCTAACCTGTTGACTCCTTTGAGGTGTCTTTTTAGTTAATGGAATTATGGCACCATGGGATGAACCCTCATCCAGAACTTATTGTGACTCAACGATGGCATTTTTACAAATGGAAAAGGAGAAGGCTGCTAATAAAGCTGCTAAATAAATGATGAATCGCATAAGAGAGTTATTTCCTACCCTTGACAATGAAAAAGTGTTTAAAGAAAAGACATATAAAGAAAGTCATTAAAAAGAGAACATGATGAGTCGTAACCCTTTTGAAGACCTTGATGATACTTTATTCCATGACCTCAAAAGTGAAGAATTATCAGAGGAAACCGTGGATATGATAGATCCCCTTGAATAAAAGCAAGCAAAGAACTATGCACTAAGGATCAAGCCTCTTATGATGAAGAGGCGATGGAGAAGCGTGCCCATAAGAAGAAAAAAGAATTACGATAAAACGTGACATATTGAGGTACCACTATCTTTGATCTCTCTTGTTGAAGGCGAGGTTGTCCAACCTTGTTTTCCTCCTGCACATAATGTTGAAGAATCGACCAGTCTCAGTGATGAAGAATTTGAAGATCCAGTTGAACACGTCCATGCCTCTACTCGTCCTGCACACGAAGACGAAAATATGGTCATTTTCATTCATACTAATGGTCTTATGAAAGTACCCTTCAATATGGTTGATGAGCCTATAGACACTTTCATACAGACTAGTAGACGTAGATGGGATATTGTTGTCTCAATTTTGATAGAGACCCCATTTATGAAATTGAGGGTAACTCTCAAGCAGAGGGGGTGTCATTTTCAGAGGATTGGTCTTCATGTGTGTATGATTTAGATATTTAGGAGCATGGTGATGATATAGTTACAGATTTGTTCTTCCCCTTCGATGATGACTTATTGCAGCATACTCGGGATGATATTCAATCATCCCTTGATACATACCCTTTTGAGGATTCATACTTGTTCCATGAGGATTTTCATTCTTTGTGCTCATATTTTGATAGACAC
>JASDQU010209784.1:0-17596 GCA_032191745.1 Picea mariana
TCACAACAAGATTCAAGAATTTCAGTAACAAAAGGAAGTTTGGCTCAAGGAAGAAGCCAAATCAAGAGAAAGATATGTCAGAAATACAATGCTTCAAATGTTGAAAATATGGTCACTACAAGAATCATTGTCTCGAGCTAAAGAAAAGGAAGGAGACACATGAAGCATTAGTTGCCAAAGAAAGAAAACCCTCAAAGAAGACCAAGCAAGATAAAACAAACTTCTTCTTCTAAGACAATGTAACAATACTCTTCATATTTCTTGTACATACCATGTTTTCTGTACATATCTTGCATATATATTTCCTAGAAGATAACATGTTCAAAGAGAAACTATACCTATGGAAGAACAACAAGATAAGGATTGCTATCACAATGAATAAAAGTCATGCAATACACATGAAAGGATGAAGTACATCAACAAACCCTGGTAACAATTCATGTGGAAGTTATTACATAAGTAATAGCTGCAAGATAAGTTGAAATCAGAATCAATATTGAAGAAACCTAGAAGAAGTAAAGACAAAAAGAAGTCAGCAATCAAGATGAAATTGGAGAAAGACTTATGACACTTTGCAGAAGGCAATAAGGATGTATATGGAAGCCTGGACTCTATTAGATGGAGGAAGCCGATTATATATTTCCAAAATAAGAGCATGCATTCATGCATGAAGCAAGGATTAGGAGGGAGCTAATCCTAATGATCGATCAAAGATGATGAAGTATCTATCCATGGTAGAAACCATGAAAAGAAGCACGTGTTCAGTTTGACTTTAGAAGAAATCTTCTTTGAAAATAAGCCTTAAAGTATTATTGATTGTCCATCCACATCCATGATCCTATGATGAAAGAAAGAAGTTTGAATCTTCAGGGTGATACCCAACCCAAACTACTTCCTGGTTTTGGCCATTGCCCTTTGTACACCCGCTTACCTTTTTTAGGGATAAGAAAGGCCTTACTCTTCATGCTGAAAGGGAAAGACATGAACCAACATGGAATCTATAGAAAACTACATGGACCCAAGAGCTAAAGAGAAACATGAAGATTCCAAGAGAGAAAGAAAATCCAGAACAACTAGTCATTGTATCGAGAATCACAAGACTACCAGCTTGATCTAAACTCACTAAAAGAAATCAAGAAGAGGAAATGATGAAGAACAGTGTATGGAAGACTTATGACTGTAAGCATTGCGAGATCCAGAACTAGATATTCTCCCAGATGGAGGGAGAAGACTATGATGATTTCTTGTTCCAGTAAACCAAACATACCTCTACATGAGCCATTATATCATCTGCAATATCCATGGGTTGGAGTTTACATGAGATGAATGCAAAGACTGTTCTCTAGAATAATTGAACAAAGAACATATGTAGAACAACCTCAAGGCTTTGAGGTATACCAGAAAGAGACCTTTGAATGCAGATGGAAGAAGACAACTTGGTGGAGAACCTCCAATGCACAGCAGAAGCGTGGTGAAAACTTTCTATAACAAGAGATATTGTATCATAATGGCTACTCAGAACTTCAGGATGATGGATTTCCAATCCATGAAAAACTCTCATGATAGCAGAAAAAGTACCACCTGGATATGTTCCAGTTTGACCCTTGCCACGATGTTGTAAATTAGCAGGAAACAAAAGAGATGAATCCAACTATGATATACTATATTGATCAGAGCTATATGAAGCCTTTAGAGAAAACCAGTTTTCCAGAAATACCAAAGTACATTTGAGATCAAGCATTACATTCTTCATGATGAAGTCCAGAAAAGAGAAGTGATTCTCCAATAAATATATCTCCACAGATGAGCAAATAAGCAGGTATTTTTGTAAATCCTCTGTCCAAGATAAAAGAGTTTGTGTACTCAATATGGAGCTCATGGAGACAACTTCCTTATTGAAAAAGGAAGAGATGACTCCCAGGTTGGGAGGGAGGAATTATGTGTTATTGATTTATGGACAGTCATTTTTCAGTTCGAAAAATGGTCCAGGATGAACAATTCCTTTCCAGTTTGGAAAGTGGTTTGAGATTTCTGACGAACGGTCATTTTCTAGTTCGGAAAATGGTCCAGATCAAATGATCATTTTCATAATGAAAATGGTTCGATGGATTGTTGATGTACCATAGACAACAATTCCCCTTGTGGCCAATGTGGGGGAATGGTCTAGGACAGTCTATCTTCTTAACGGTCACTCTCAGTAGTGGTCAAGAAGACTAGTTCGCCTCGTCGGAATGTCATTCTTTCGAAGCTCACAATTGTGAGAAGTTTCGAAGAATGGTCTATTTTGGAGGTTGGTGCAGGACAGTCATTTATTTAGTAAATGGTTTGAACAGTCATTCCCTAGGGTAGATTCATTCTCTCCAAGTTGCATTTTGTTTAGTGTCAAAGGAATGGCCCAGATATGTGAATGGTCCAGGTTCAGCAATCATGGATAGGCATTCCCTAGGGCAGCCTCATTCTCTCCAGGTTGCACTTTGTTTAGTGCCGGAGGAATGGCTCGGATAGGTGAATGGTCCAGGCTCAGAAATCATGACATTTATTCTTCCTTACTTGAGAAGAATAATACAGATAGCTCATCATTGATGTTTTACCTTTTGAGGGAAGATGCTCTTCTAGATATCACAGATGTGAGTGGAATAATGGCCCAAATGATTCAGTTTATATCATAATAATTTTTTCTGTGCAGGTTGATATCAGATGATATGATTTTTATGGAGACTGTATGTCTCTGGATAGTTGATGTATACTACTATGGTGGATGTGTTCCACTGATTGTGATTATATGTCATTGATCAAGTATCTGTATGCTACTTGGTGTGGCAATGTACCATTGGATTGTAGTTATGTACTATTATGGATAGACACAGTTGTGTTCTATTGAATGGCATTGTTCCTATTGCCTTGAAAACTATCAGTAGTGTTGGAAATGATTATCAGCTAGATGGATGATCAATGAACAGAGATTCCCTAGACGGAAAATGGTCCAGGACATTTATTCTTCTAGGACATATGTCCAGATTAGAAGAATGGCTCTTATGTCACTCTGTGGAGTGAGTGACTTATCCATCATCATGTCTGATTACTCAGATTGAGTATGGTTTCAAGAGATGATGCAGCTGATGACACTGATAGTGATGATGGTGCTCATGATCTAATCATGAGTTAGTCTATACGACTATGTTGATGCTACTGGGTGAATGGTATGTTTTTTCTCAAGACCATTACCTTCAATACCTCCCTATTTAGGAGGGAGTGTTGATATTATGGTAGCTGCGAGAGGTATTTACCTCCACATGTAAGCTTGACGAGAATATAATATTTCGGGAAGCAAGAAGAAACCCTAATTAATTGGTTAATAACTCTAGAAGACAAGTCGACTCAAGAGAATGACTTGTTTAGGTTATTAGCCTCCAAGAGAAGAAGTCGACTAAAGGAAATGTTATATACTAAAGAATTAGCACCCAGAATGAGAAGTCGTCCCAGGAAGTCTACCAGAAATAGTGTAAATACAGGAGGTCAATCTTCATTCTAGCCAATATTCTCAGAACTGCAGAAGAAACACTTGTGTGCACTGCAGTTGGCCAGTTTGTGCGCAAGTTTGGAGGAGAGTTGTTGTTGCAGCTGCTGCAACTAGTAGATTTCGGTTTTGTCTTGGACTCTCTCTTGGTTATGGTTTGGAATCTCTAATTAGCTCTTGTTACTCTTTCTTTGTGTGCTATCCTTGGAGAAAGGTGCACCACCTTTGTTTAACTATCTAGCCTAGGGTTTGCTTTCGGAATGATTCTATGTTAAGGTTATGGTGCTTGGGGGTGGCTTCAACCTATGGTTAGGTGACAATATCGCTATATTTTCTATGGTTAAACGAGCACATCCATTACTTTATAACATATCTCTCTATCGTTCACTCTTATTTATATATTACAACAAGATAAGTAAATTAAGCTATCCTAAGGATCGAGAGATCCTCAGGATTGCTTTTACTATTTATGAAGATTGCAAGACAAAAATTCAATCTTCCTTTGAACCGTTTTGTGCCCAATTGATTCGATCTTCTATAGTCTGTGCATCTTCATAATCTTCTTGATTATCCTCAATTAACAAAAATTGTCCATTTCTGTATAAAATCAAAGCAATTCAAACCAAAGCTTAGAAAAAATCTAATATCATTTAATATTATTTTCAAAAGCTTTTTAATCATTTTCTTCCCTAATTATTTCAAACTAATAGAAAAGTCAGCAAAGAATATATCATAAACCAAAGTAACAAGGAGAATATTTATACCTTTTTCTTACCCCAACATCGATCCTGTAACTTAGTATTTATGTTCTATTACATAGGAAACACTCACACCTTTCAAACCATAAAATCTTTGATACCTTCTAAAGATATCATTCTAACTATTACAAATAAATGAAAAATTAGGGACCAACTCCCTTGGTAAATGTTTATTGACCCATGTGGTCAATTCTTGATTTTATTGTCAGATGCCCATGCATCAACATCATTAGCGACAATTGGTTGAGGTAACTCCATGCATTACTTCCTTGTACTCTTTCTATGAGGTTGGGCACTGGTTTGCATGGAACTAGCCAAATGCCTAGCAACATTAGTGACAACAATTTGAGCTCATTTCCTTGAGATAGTTCCTTGTGTTGAGAATTGGGTACCTTGGAAAGTGGTCACCTTGTGTTTGTGAGTCTCTAAACACAAAGGGGGAGACTATTACCCTTGTTACTTTACTTTATGATTCTAATTTCACTTTGACTTAGGAGATTTAAGTCAAAAGTGAAACATGTCACTTAAGTCATAAAGTGACAATTAATTCACTTTGTGGGTGAATTAATAGACATAAAGCAAACTAAGGAAAGTGGGTTTCCTAAGTGAGATTTTGGGATTAAATCTCACCCATTGATTAGAACTGGCTATATTGGATCTAGGCCATTGATCTTTTAGGGTTTGGCCAAAGAGAGGCTAAAGAAGAGAAAAGGATAATGAAGAGATTCATTCTTCACTTGAGAGGAGAGGAGAAGGAGGAGAGCTCTTGGGCGCACTTCTTGAGGAGAGGAGGGCGTATGAGGTCAAGAGTGGAGGAGGAACTTTTGCTTCGGTGCTAGCTTTTATGGAAGGTCATACATGGAGGCTTGGGCACTAGATTGGAGCTAGGCGCATTCTTGAGGAGAAGGGACGCATATGCTAGAGGAGAGGTGCATATTGTGAGGAGGGCACACATCCAGTAGAGGAGAGTTCCCCATTCTTGTAGGAAGCTCATTCACCATGGAGAGGCACACTCTAGAGGAGAAGAGGGCACAAGGGTGGGTGAGGGCACATGCATATTGAGTAGGGGTGCAAGATATTGTGGAGGGGCGCATTCTAGGAGGGAAGGTGCATCAAGCTAAGGAGAGGCGCTCCTTGAGGTGGGTTCCTTCTTGTTGAGGAGAGGTGCACTCTATGGGAGATGGAGGGCACACCACTTTGTTTATTTTTTCTAGAGGATGGGGTGCACTTGAGCCTAGGGGTGTGTTAGAAAATAATAGATGTGCTCGTTTAACAATAGACAATATAGAAATATTGTCAACCAACCATAGGCCGAAGCCACCCCAAAGCAGCTTAACCTTGACAGAGAATGATTTTGGAAGCAAACCCTAGGCCAAATATCCAATCAATGTAGTGTATCTCTCTCTCCAAATCTCGCACATAAGGCAGAAAGTCCAAACCATAACCAATAGAAATTCCAAGCCTGAATCAAGAATACAGGTTGCAGTGACTGCAGTTGTAGCTACTCCTGAGACTTGCGCACTTACCCAGTTTCTGCAGTGTGCACTTCTTCACTTCTATAGTTTTGAGATGTGTGTCACAAATGAACTCTGGAGCCCTTTACTTATACTACTTCTCCTTGGCTATGTGGGACGAATTATCATTTTGGAGGCTAAAAACTCAATATTAAGTATTTCCTTTAGCCGACTTGTCTTCTAGGGTTATGTCTAATACTTTAGGGTTTCTTCTTGCTTCCAGAAATATTCTATTCTCGTCAGGGTTAAACGTGGAGGTAAATGCCTCCCGCAACTACCATAATATCAACACTCCCTCCTAGCTAGGGAGGTATTGAAGGACATGGTCTTGAGCACAAACATAACATTCAACCGGTAGCATCATCATAGCCATACATGCTATCTCATGATTAGATCATGAGCACCATCATCACTATCATCTGATAGCATCAACTGCATCATCTCTCAAAGCCATACTCCATATCAGTAATCAGGCATGATGTTGAATAAGTCACTCACTCCACAGAGTGATACAAGAACCATTCTTGTAATCCGGACATACATCCTAGAAGAATGACTATCCCAACAGATGATAAAAGCTACGCCATGGACTACATATACCATTCATATAGGAATGTTAGTCTAGGACTATTTTCTAATTGAGCCTTATGTACCATAGAGATCCATCTCAACCTATATGCCTTAGAAAATATTGGTCCTAAATCATTTTCATAATCGGGCCACAATTTGTGCCTTAGGAAAATACTAGTCCATGACATGTTAACAAACTGTCAACCTGGACCATTCTCCACAGATAGAATACTTGTCCACCAACAATTTGTTCTATCTAGACCATTCTCCGCCTGGAGAATGTCTTTCCACAAGCACACTAACTATCCATCTAGATGATAATCATTTTCAACACTACTAATAGTCTACATGGCAATCAGAACAATGTCATTCAATAGAACACAATTCTGTCTATCCATAGTAGTGCACAACTACTATCCAGTGGTACACAACCACACCAAGTAACACATGGCTACTTAATCAGTGACACATAGTCACAACCAGTGGAACACATCCACCACAATAGAATATATCTACTATCCAGAGACATACAATCTCCATAGAAATCATATCATCTGACTTCATAGAAACAATATCATGATATAAACTGAGTCATCTGGGCCATTCTTCCACTCACATCTGTGAGATCTGGAGGAGCATCTGCCCTCAAAAAGTAAAACATCAGTAGGGATGATTTTAAGGATGGAAAATTATTTTTAAATGTAGAAACCTTGGTGAATCTTACTAATCCTTCATATGCCAACTATAAAATGTTTGGCAATATTTTTGTAAAAGTATTAAAATTTCTAAGGATTTTATATAGTTCGTATAAAATATTGGTGATTTTTAAGGTAAAATAATTTTATCCTATAGAATTTGGACGAATCAATTTTAGAATAGCGAATCTTTTTTGGGGAAAAACCTTGGAGAATTAGCCCATGAGCGAAATTTATCCCCTAAAATCATCCTTGAACATCGACATGGGCTATTTGGATTATTATTCTAAAGCATAGAAGAATAATTGTCCATGATTTATGAGCCTGGACCATTCACCTAACTGGGCCATTCCTTTGGCACTAGTCATAGTGCAACCTAGAGAGAATGAGTCTGCCCTAGGGAATGACTATCCTTGATTGTTGAACCTGGACCATTCACCTAACTGGGCCATTCCTTCGACACTAAACATAGTGCAACCTGAGAATGACTGTCCGGACCATTTCCTAATGGAAATGGTTGTCCTGCACCAACCTCTAAAATGGACCATTCTTCGAAATTGCTCACAACTGTGAACTTCGAAAGAATGATTGCTCGACAAGGCAGACTATTCTACTTGACCACTACTCAGAGTGACTACCAAGAAGAATGAGTGTCCTAGACCATTCCCCCACACTGGACATAAGGGGAATCATTTTCTATGGTACATCAACAATCTATCAGACCATTTTCATTACAAAAATGACTGTTTGATCTAGATCATTTTCTGAATCGGAAAATGCCTATCCATCAGATATCTCAAACCACTTTCTGAACTGGAAAGGAACTACTCATCCTGGACCATTTTTTGAACTGAAAAATGACTTTCCATAAATCAATAACACATTAGTGCTCCCTCCCAACATGGGAGTAATCTCTTCCTTTTTCAATAAGGATGTCGCCTCCACGAGCCCCAGCTTGCAAAATTTTCATCTTGGACAGAAGTTTTTCCAAAATATCTATTATCTGCTCATTTGTGGAGATATATTGGAGAACCACTTCTCTTTCCTATATTTCATCACGGAGAATGTAATGCTTGATCATAATGTACTTCAGTCTGTCATGGAACACTAGTTTTATTTGAAGGCTTCATATAGCTCTGATCATTACAATATATTGTGGTCAAATTCAACACTCTTGTTTCCTGCTAGCTAATGACATCATGACAAGGTTCAAACTGAAACACATCCAAGTAGCACTTCTTCTATCATCATGAGAGTTTGTCATGGATTAGTAATCCATCATCTCAGACTTCTAAGTAAATATTCTGACACATTGTCTCTGTCATAGAAATTGTTCACCATGCTTTTGTTGTATATGAGATACTCTTCATTAAGTTGTTTGAATCCGTACAAGGTCTTCTTATATCTGCATACATGGGTCTCTTTCTAGTATACCTCAAAAACTTGAGATTTATTTACATAAGATTGTTCCTCAAATTCTCTTATTGGGAAGAACAGTCTTTTACAACCAACTGATGTAAACTTCAATCCATGGATACTGCAAGAGATATAATAGCTCAGATAAAGGTATATCTGGTTTACAGGAACAAGTTGTTATCATAGACTTCTCCTCCTTCTGGAAGAACCTCAAATTTTGAATCTCGCAATGCTTCCATTCATAATCCTTTTTCACAATTTATTAAATATATTGTTCTTCATTATATCTTTCATTACTTCTGCTTGATCGCTTCTAGTGGGTTCAAACCAAGCTGGTAGTCTTGTGATTCTCGGTATAATGATTGGTTGTTCTGGATTTTCTTTCTTTCTTGGAATCTTCATGTTCTTCCTCATGTTTCACTTTAGCTCTTGGGTCCATGGAATCTTCTATAGATTCCATGCCCTGAAGATTACAAATTCTTCCTTTCATCATATGATCATGGATGTAGATGGACAACCAGGGATACTTTATGGATTCTTTTCGAAGAAGACTTCTTCTAGAGTCAACCTGAACACGTTCTTCTTTTCATGGCTACTACTTTCAATGGGAACAAGAACATATACTTCATAATCCTCAATGGATCATATCATTTAGGATTAGCTCCCTCCTAATCCTTTCTTCATGAATGAATGCATGCTCTTCTTTTTGGAATTATGTAATCAACTCCCTCCATCTACGAGAGTCCACGCTTTCGTCTACATCCTTATTTCCTTCTACAAAGTGTCACGAGTCTTTTTCTAATTTCCTCTTGATTGTTGACTTCTTTCTACTTTCACTTCTTCTAGGTCTCTTCAAGTTTGATTATGATTTCAGATTTTCTAGTAGTTGTTACTTATATAATAGCTTGACTTGTAGTCATTGTGATAGAAATCCTTATATTGTTATTCTTCCATAGGTATTTGTTTCACTTGAAAATCTTATCTTCTAGGAAATAGATATGCAAGATATATACAGAAACTACGTAAACATGGTATGTATAAGAACTATGAAGAATATTGTTACCTTGACTTAGAAGAAGAAGTTTGTTTTATTCTACTTGACCTTCTTTGAGGGTTCCTTTTCTTCGGCAACTGTTGCTTCGTCTGTTTCCTTCCTTTTTCTTAACTCAGGACAGTGGTTCCTATAGTGACCATATTTTCGACAGTTGAAGCATTGTATCTTTGACATATCCTTTTCTTGATTTGGTTTCTTCCTTGAGCCAAACTTCTTCTTATTTCTAAAATTCTTGAAACTTGTTTTGAAAGCTTGATCATCGTATTTCTTTTGGGGTTTCTCTTTTGCATTAATCCTTGATTCTTCTTGTGCACAACAAGTCCAGAGTTCTTCAAATGTGGGATAATCCTTTCTTGTGTTCATGCTTGCAGAAAATGCATCCCATGTCTTGGGAAGACCATTGAGTACTATATTTACCAGTTCCTTCTCTTAAATGATATCTTCAATAGCTTGTATTTGATCTCTTGACTGAAAGATTCTCACAAGGTATGATGTTGTGTTGTCATCATCATTCATTTTCATGTCACAGAGCTCATTCTTCAGACTCATTACTTGTCCAATGTTTCTGACTGAGAAGAGGCTAGTTAGGGCATCATACATCTTCTTAGATGAGTCAAGATGAGAGATGTAGGGTATCAAATGGTATTTTACAGAGTCCACTATGATACTCATGGCATTGATGTCATTGTCTTTGAACTTCTCCATAACTGCAATGTTTTGAGCTTCCTTCTCTTTTCCTTATTCAAAATGTGGTTCCTCGATTTTTCCTTTCACGATATCCAACACTTTATTCTTGAAAAGTATGAGGTCAATCCTTGTCTTCCATGCTCTGAAGTTAGAAGCCCCTTCTAACTTGTTTTCTGACTTCATAGAGTAAGTCATGACTGCTTTGACTTGGTCAACCTTTGACTTTGACCCAAAACTCAAACTTGGTATCTTAGCTTGCTGAGAGTACCAATAGGTGCATTGGTTTAGGGCACACTAGGCTATCCATAAATTAGGTCAATCTCTTCACTTAAGGTGCCTCAACAAGAGTGTTAGGGTTTTGTTGTTGCAGCAAAAACTAACTGCAATTGCAACTGTAACTGAGCAAATCCTCCCAATCTATCTTCCAATGGTTGGACTGTCCCAAGATAGTGGTGGGCCCATATCTTGTTAGAAAATAATAAATGTACTCGTTTAACCATAGACAATATAGCAATATTGTCACCCAATTGTTGGCCCTGACCAAGTTTTGAGGAATACTTGATCATATTTGACCGTTTTTGGGACTTCGACAGCTTATCAAATATGGAGCGCAACGCAAAGCGGAAATTGTGGAAGCTAGATCCCTTTTTGGGTCCTTTTGGGGTTTTGGGGGATAATATAATGGGAAAGGGATGTTGGCCCGTGGGTTTACCCACGCTTAGGTCCATTGTTGTATGTATAAAAAGATTTATAGGCAAAATAAGTAAGAGGAGAAAGGGGAGAGAAAAAGTAGAGTGCGATCTATGTGATCAAAGGGTTGCGAAGTTGTGCTAAGTGTTGGTAATGATTTTAAATTCTTTGTGCATACGGTCAGAGGCTAAGTGCAGAATATTGTAGAAGGCTCTATGCTTTTAGCACAAGGAAGAAGGATCTAGCGATCTACGCATATATTCTGTCCTATGCGAAGAGGGATTTGATGGCTCTGTGATGTAACCTAATTAACTGAAGCTAATAAAGAAGAAGACTTTGTGGACGTAGCCCCAGGGTGGGGGTGAACCATGATAAATCTGTGTGTTGTGCTTTGTGCCTCAACCTAATGTGTTTTGTTCTTCCTTTGCTAAGTGCTTTGATGTGTTTAGTTAGATCTGTTTATGCTTTGTGCTTCTGAGATACGAATGAATGTTAGATCTGGTATGTAAGATGCTTAGTGCTTGATCTGCCAAATCTAATCTATCTTGTTGTGGTTAAGTGATGAATTATCTTAGATCAAAGTACCTACTGCGATGCTTCGTGCTATCTATGAAGTGTCATAAGGGTTGAATATTGATGAATAAGGTATTTGCTAAGTGTTATAATCATAGATCTGTGTCCCAGCTAAAGTTGCAAACATCTGAGTCTTGCAACCACCTCTGCCTCTACCTCGGGTGAGAATTCATCTGCTTCGCAGGTGTTACCGAAAAGGCCAGTAGTTAGGGTTTTGTTCGTGCACTGTTGTAGTGTTGAACCCTGGGTCTGCCCCTGTGCCAACAAATGGTTCCATTTCCAGGACCTGAAACTGTGATTGTTGGGAACTGAGTAGGAGAAGCTTTGTGCAAAGATTCGCCCTGAAATTGTGAAATCTTTGTGCATGGATCTATGCCCTAGTGCGCAGTGATCCACTTGATATGAAAAGCTCTTTGTTGAAGAAGGAAGGACAGATCTGAAGGAAAGAAGGTAGATCTGCAAGAAAAGAGGTTGATACTGAAGAAAAGAGGTGAGATCTATAAGCTCTATGCTCTGATAAAGGTAAGAATAGTTAAAAGTTCTTAGATCTGGAAGCTTTGTGCCCTGTAGAAGTAAAAGAAGTGAAATTTTTTGTTTCTAAAGTATGGATTTAGGTATGCTTGATAGATTTTGTCCTAGCTTGAAAACTAGGGCATTGTTAGACGAAAGAACATTTTATATGAATAGATCTAATAAGAATAATGAAAGATATGTTATACCTATGCATAGAAAAAAAAATTGGACTAACCAATGGATGTAGGATCCTAAAAAGAAATTTTTGCAGGCTAGCCATTATGACCCTAGTAAGCAATACAAGAAAAGTTGGGGATCATTGAAGAGAAAGAGAGTATTAACTCTTTGTTACAGTTGCAGAAGACCAGGACATATTGCTAAGGAATGCCCTGGGAGAAACCCTAGTTGCCTCTGTTGTAAGTCTATGGACCATGAAGTACTAGATTTCCCTAGAATGATTGCTATACTTGAAAAGCTGAATATGGAGCAAGAAAACCCTGAAGGAGATCAAGATACTAAGATTATAGAAGAACCCCAGAAAGAATCAGAGATTATGTTATTGAAAATGAAAGAAACCCTGGATGAACATAAAGATGCCAGTTTGTCAAAGACCTTCAAAGAATAGGAGAAAATCGAAGTAAGAATAGGAGACTTTGACATTGACTATGCTCTGGATGAGGGAACACAGATGAACATTATGACAGAAAGTACTTGGAAAACCCTAGGAAGGCCTGCTATGGTTCCTTCACTAGGAAAAATAGCGTTGTTTAAAGGAAAAATGGTAACCCTATGTGGCAGGATTACCCAGATAGCTATGAGTACACATGGAGCTTCGACATAGGAAGAATTTGAAGTTATTAAATTTATTGAGGACCATGCCCTATTTCCAGCTTTGTTAGGAAAGATCTGAATTGAAAAAGACCAGATCCGGAAAAAAGAAGAAAAGGAAGCCCTAGAACAAAAGAAACAAGAACTCATGGAATTTATGGCTACAAGGATCGCCTACTTGATGGAAGAACAAGAGAACAAATCTAATCTATTGAACACCAAGGACTTGGATGTTGAAGCTATAAGAGAATTAGAGGAACCAAAGAACACCGAAATACCTAATCCATATGATGAAGGAGTATTACCCTTGGATCTGAAGAAAGAATCTCAGCATCACGAAGTGACTATGTCGAGAGAAGATAAGAATCAGAATGGAAAAAGGATGATCGAGATGAAGCTCACTGGGAAGAAGGCTAGGAAGCTAAGTAAGAAGAGATCCAAGATCGAAAAGTTACATAAGAATCTAGAGGAGACTTCACATAAGGAAAAATCACAGGAATTGAGCTTCGTCGGGATATCAGAACAACGACATATGGCACTTCACCGTGGAAAAGCAATATAGTCGTTGGACCGATATACCCGTTCGAATTCTACCCCGAATGGATAGAAAAGCATTAAAGGATCACCACCAGACCATTGGACCATGCCATAACGAATGGATCAACATTCATGGAAGCTTCATACCCATTGCAAGAAGACTGTTGACGAATTTCCTATTTAGCTCGTCGCGTCGTGCCCGAAGAACACTTTTTCCAACTGAAAAGTCAAAGCCCATAGAACTAGTGATTGTCTACAGTGATCATTGCAAGTAGATTGTTCATCCTAGTGTAGTATTTTGAGATCATCATGACCCCGATTATCTTTCCCGAGTGCATATGTCCGACGAGCTCACCACACTTGAGGAATCCGTCACAGAGGTCCTTCTCGATTTAATGACTAAGAGAGTCATGTCGAAAAGAAGAATGTCCAACGGAGTCCAAGCATCATCGATGAGTGGAGTGAAAGCTTCCCCTTCCACTACTTGAGAAGGAACATCTCAAGCCGATGTTGAGAGAAGAACTAAGCATAAAGACGACATAGCCAATGCAAAGTTAGTACCATCCATCCTACCAGCTTACATACCCCCTATGAGCAGTGAGATTAACAGGGATAGTGTCCCTAGAGACTTTGAATACACCCTAGTCATTGCATATCTACTGAAAGGAGTACGCACCTACCGCGCAGATTAGGATAAGGTTACAGTGTTGAAGTTCTGCGACTTCAACCTAGGGGACCATAAAGTTTACAGCATGCCTACCCCGTATAATTACTTGATGAGAACTAAGGGAAAGAATTCGAAGCTCATCCCAATGGACGATGAACCTCGTGAAGTCTACTTTTCTCAACTTTATGAAAATACCACACTTTGGCAGACACCAGGAGGTGAATGCTTGTGTAAAAGTGCTACTAGCAAGTTACCATGGAGGATACCTGTGGTTAGATCATCGCATAACTGTTGATCCAGCACTGATCAATAGGATCATCAGGCTTAGCATGCAGGGCCCTGATCCCCATGAGTACTATCCTGGAAAGACTGCAGACCGCGCTCTTGCGCAGAATATCAAAGAAGCCTATGGCAATGTTGAGAAAGGTGTGAGAGGCTACAACGTAGCTTCTATTGAAAGTGGTGCAGTGCACCTTGCATGCCAACTAATCACAGGGAAGTTGGTGCACAAGAATCAACCAACACAAGTACCTAGGGACGAAGAAGACTCATCGAAGAAAAGGAAGGTCTCACCTCTGAAAACTTCCTCTAGAAAGAAACCAAGAACCCCTGTAACCAAGATGCGAACTGCCCTCACATTGGATGATTTTGATTTCATTGTTGCAGCGGTCAATGATGCTTCAAAGGAAATCATAGAGAAGCAGGAGGCAAATCAAGAACAAATGTATAGCCAAATTGAGATTGTGCTCCAAGGAGTAGAACAAGCACTCCATTCTAGTTGAGAAATCTCTATTGCACCTATGCTAGAAGGAACAACAGAAGTGGGACATGAATCAGTTCAAGTCCTCAAGATTGTTGATACAATCAAAGTACGCTTTCAACATGCTCAGGAAGAAAAAGTGCAAGCCACCCAGGCCCTAAAGAAAGCACAGGAGGAAATTATTGAACAATGCGAAGCCACACAACAAGAGAAGAATGCTCTCCAAGAAAAAATTGAAGAAGACATAGAGAAGATCCAAAAAGAGAAAAATCAATTGCTCGCAAAGCAGATAGGAATTGAAGAAGTAGTCAATAGAGCATTTCTCTCTATGACCGACTTAGAGCAGAAGGCTAAAGATCCCACAGAGCGCCAAGTGATGAAGCTGGTTGAAGTTATTCAGCAACTTCAAAAAAGGGTCGTGGATATAGAGTTTCAAACCATACCATAGACTCCATAAGAAGTGCGCGACCAGTGAGAATTGAATGCTCAGAGCACAGTCGAAAGGATTAAAACACTTGCCACAGAATGTAAACAGCTAAGTAGAAGAAGTGCGCAGATATATGAACAACTATCAGAAGACCCAGAGTTGAAGAAACTGGAGTCCCAACTCCAAGAAGAAAAGTAGCACGCAGATACAGTACAGGCACAGCTCAAGCTCCTCTCACCCATCGAGAGGATGAAGAGATCCCGGGAACATTGCATTGCCCAACAACTCGTTCTTACCACGCAAAACAGAGTGATGGAAGTCACCCAGAAAATCCAACCGATCCAGGAGCCGGCCTACCTATTGTTTGAAGAAATTGAAGGCCAAGGAACACTACTAAAACAAGTAGTTGTTATAGTCGAGCAGCAATTGGAAGGACCTATCAGCGAAGTGGTTGTTCAGGAATTCGTTGAGCAAGAAGTAGTAGCACAGAGACAAGTCGAAGCAGCTCGAGCCAAGCTCAAGACCTTTGAGGCAAAGTTACCCAGACCTAAGTGACTTGGGACGAGTCACAGGTGAGTGTTGGGGGCCTGTTGGCCCCGACCAAGTTTTGAGGAATACTTGGTCATATTTGACCATTTTTGGGACTTCAACAGCTTTTCAAAGATGGAACGCATCACGAAGCGGATATCATGGAAGCTAGACCCCTTTTTGAGTCCTTTTTGGGTTTTGGGGGATAATGTAACGGGAAATGGATGTCAGCTCGTGGGTTTACCCACGCTTAGGCCCACTGTTGTATGTATAAATAGATGTATAGGCGAAGTAAGTAAGAAGAGAAAGGGGAGAGAAAAGAGTAGTAGAGTGCGATCTATGTGATTGAAGGGTTGCGAAGCTGTGCTAAGTGCTGGTAATGATTGTAAATGCTTTGTGCATACGGTCAAAGGCTAAGTGCAGAATATTGTAGAAGGCTTTGTGCTTTTAGTGCAAGGAAGAAGGATCTAGCGAGCTGCGCAGATCTTCTATCCTATGCGAAGAGGGATTTGATAGCTCTGTGTTGTAACCTGATTAACTAAAGCTAATAAAGAAGAAGACTTTGTGGACATAGCCCCAGGGTGGGGGTGAACCACGGTAAATCTGTGTGTTGTGCTCTGTGCCTCAACCTGATGTGCTTTTCTCTTCCATTGCTAAGTGCTTTGATGTGTTTAGATAGATCTGTTTATGCTTTTTGCTTCTGAGATACAAATGAATGTTATATTTGGTATGTACGATGCTTAGTGCTTGATCTATCGAATCTAATCTATCTTGGTGTGGTTAAGTGTTGAATTATCTTAGATCTAAGTACCTACTGCGATGCTCTGTGCTATCTACGAAGTGTCATAAGGGTTGAATATTGATGAATAAGGTATTTTCTAAGTGTTATAATCACAGATCTGTGTTCCAGCTAAGGTTGCAGACACCTGAGTCTTGCAACCACCCCTGCCTCTACCTCGGGTGAGACTTCATCTTCTTCGCAGGTGTTGCCGAAAGGGCCGGTAGTTAGGGTTTTGTTGGTGTGTTGTTGTAGCGTTGAACCCTAGGTATGCCCCTGTGCCAACACCAACCATAGGTCAAAGCCACCCCCGATCACCTTAACCTTGATAGAGAATGATTCTAGAAGCAAACCCTAGGCCTAATAGCCAATCAATGTAGTGTTCTCTCTCTCTAGAGCTAGCACACAAGGCAAAAAGTCCAAACCATAACCAATAGAAATTCCAAGCCTAAACTGAGAATACAGGTTGCAGTAGTTGCAGCTGCATTTACTCCCCAGACTTGCACACTTACCCAGTTTCTGCAGTGTGCACTTCTTCACTTCTACAGTTTTGAGTTGTGTGTCACAAATGAACTCTGGCTCCCTTTATTTATACTGCTTCTCCTTAGCTTTCTGGGCCGACTTATCATTCTGGAGGCTAAAAAGACAATATTAAGTATTTCCTTTAGTCGATTTGTCTTCTAGGGTTATGTCTAATTCTTTAGGGTTTCTTCTTGCTTCCCAGAATATTCTATTCTCGTCAGGGTTACACATGGAGGTAAATACCTCCTGCAGCTACCATAATATCAACAGGGTGCACCATCACTTGGAGGGAGTAACTCTTGAGAGGAGGGAGCTTCGACAAGGGAAAAGAAAAGGCAAGGCAAGGTAAAGGCACAATCAAAGGCAAGGTCAAAGGAAAGGCACAAGGGAAGAGGACCAAAGGCTATCTAAGGAAGAGGGGTGCACCAAGGAAAAGGGTTCCTTTCTTCAAGAGGCTAGCATGGACACCTTCAAGGGACTCCAAGGAATCCAAGAATGGTTGCTATTGTAACAGATTCACTTGTATATGTTTTTCGTTTTGTACATTTTTCTTTGAGGCCTT
>JASDQU010209785.1:12080-24782 GCA_032191745.1 Picea mariana
TTATTGAAAAAGGAAGACTCCCAGGTTGGGAGGGAGCACTGATGTATTATTGGACAATCATTTTTCAGTTCGAAAAATGGTCCAGGATGAGTAGATTCTTTCCAGTTCGGAAAGTGGATTGAGATTTCTGACAGACAGACATTTTCCAGTTCGGAAAATGGTCCAGATTGCTGATGTACCATAGACAACGACTTCCCATTGTGGTTAACATGGGGAGTGGTCTAGGGAAGTCTCTCTTCTTGAGGTTTACTCAAGAAGATTGGCCTGCCTCGCCCGACAACGATCTCTCATTGTGGTTAGAATGAGGAATGGTCCATTTTGGAGGTTGGTACATGACAATCTTTTCCTATTGTGGAATGGTCCGGACAATCATTCCTTAGGGTGATTCATTCTCTCCAGGTTGCACTTTGTTTAGTGCCGGAGGAATGGCCCAAGGTGGGGAATGGTCCAGGCTCAGCAATTAGGGACAGACATTCCTTAGGGTAGATTCATTTTCTCCAGGTTACACTTTGTTTAGTGTCGAATGACTGGCCCAGGGTGAGGAATGGTCCAGGCTCATAAATTAGAACAATTATTCTTCCTTGCTTGAGAAGAATAGTCCAGATAGCTCATCATTGATGTCTTACTTTTGTTTATATCATAACATTGTTTCTATCATAACATTGTTTCTGTGCAGGTTGATATCATATGATTGTTATGAATATTGTATGACAGTAGATGTATACTATTGTGGTGGATGTGTTCCACTGTTTGATCAAGTACTTGTGTGTTACTTTGTGTGGTAGTGTACCACTGGATTGTAGTTATGTACTACTATGGATAGACACACTTGTGTTCTATTTTGTTCCAATTGCCTTGAAGACTATCAGCAGTATTAGAAATGGTTATCAGCTAGATGGAGGATCAAAGGACAAATATTTCCCAGACGGAAAATTGGTTCAAAACATTTACTCTTCTAGGACATATGTCCAGATTATAAGAATGGATCTTGTATCACTCTGTGGTGTGAGTGACTTATCTAGCATCATGTCTAATTACTCAGATGGAGTATGGTTTCGAGAGATGGCACAAATGATGACACTGATAGTGATGATGGTGCTCATGATCTAGTCATGATATAGTCTATACAACTATGTTGATGCTACCGGGTGAATGGTATGTTTGTGCTCAAGACCATTATCTGTAATACATCCCTAGCTAGGAGGGAGTGTTGATATTATGGTAGCTGTGAGAGGTATTTACCTCCACATGTAAACCTGATGAGAATAGAATATTCCGGGAAGCAAGAAGAAGCCCTAATGAGTTGGCTAATAACCCTAGAAGACATGTCGGCTCAAGAAGATAACTTGTATTAGGTTATTAGACTCCAAGAGAAGAAGTCAGCCAAAAGAAATAATATATACTGAACAAACAGTTACCTAGAATGAGAAGTCGGCCCAGACAATTAGCCATAAATAGTATAAATATAGGAGGCCAGTCTTCATTCTGGCAGGCAGTCTCAGATTTGCAGAGCAACACTTGTGCACATTGCAGTGCCCAGTTTTGTGTGCAGGTTTGGAGGAGAGTTGCCATTGCAGTTGTAGAAGCTAGCAGATCACGTTTGGCTTGGAATATATATTGGTTAGGGTTTGGACTATCTGATCAGCTCTTGTTGGTGCGCTATCCTTGGAGAAAGGTGCACTACACTTTGTTTGACTATCTAGCCTAGGGTTTTCTTCCGGAATGATTCTCTGTCAAGGTTAAGGTGCTCGAAGGGTGGCTTCGGCCTATGGTTGGGTGACAATAGTGATATTGACAATAGTAAAATGAGCATATCCATTATATTCTAACACTTGGGCCCAAAACATTTAGATATATTTATGAGAAATTAGCTTTATTCCACATGGAAGAAGCACTCTTTTCTGCTAAAATGTAAACTTGGATATCTTGAGCATACAAACTCGGATTTTGAATCCGAAAAATACGTGATGAAGTTGAAACTGAGGGATACACGATGCAATTATAACTGTTCAAATAATTTCTTCTTTTAATATGATTTTTTCATTATTTCAGGAGCGAGAAAATATATATGACCAATTTTGGGTCAATAATTGGCTCCAACTGCGGGACAGTG
The DNA here is from genome assembly GCA_032191745.1 of Picea mariana. Classification (NCBI taxonomy): domain Eukaryota; kingdom Viridiplantae; phylum Streptophyta; class Pinopsida; order Pinales; family Pinaceae; genus Picea; species Picea mariana. The sequence continues at coordinate 14,194 of JASDQU010209785.1, forward strand.
ACCCCATGTGGGTTACTGAGAACCCAGAATCTGAAAACCAACCGCCTTCTCCATTGGGTTATGGAGTCATGTTCAAAATAAGTTCTTGCAATTTTTCTTCTTTCATGGATTTATCATCAAATACTATTTCCATATAGCGTTTGCCTTATTGTGCAAAACTTAAACTAAAGAAATAAATTATGTACACACAAGATCTACCTACCCTATCTTACTTGGAAGAAAGGGGAACTTTTAGGTGTAGGTATATTTCCAATGGAGCCATTTAAGCATCCAACTAATATTTGGAATGAACTCCATAGTTATATAACTTGTTGGGGCTTGTACCAATGAATAAGGGGTACTCTCAATGTGTATTGGAGAAAAAAATGAACAAGGTGTGCTGAGAATATGATTGCATTGCTTGATCAACAATGCTATGGAACCATGATTCAATGAGAACTACTCTTGGTTGCTCAAGAGTGCTGCCATCTTTTTTTGAATGAGGAACTTCCAATATGATAATACTTTCAATATTTTCCTCGTTACTGACCACATCCAAAATTCTTGACTCACTGACAATGTTTTGAAATAATTCTTCCTTCATGGAATGAAAATCTTGCTCATCCTTATTTTCAATACTCATTTCTTCCACCGATTCTTATTATTGCCAATGTTCTTTAGGATTTTCATCATATGTTGCAAGTCTGAAATCTTCTTGTGCATTTGGTGGAGGCTCCTCAATTTCATTCCCAAATTTACTGCTCGAACAATCTTCATATGGTGTATATGAAAGGCCAAAGTATTCTTCTTGCAATTTGGAATTCTTATTTTCATTTTCAGCCATATGACTTGATTGAGAAAAATATTCCAATCTTTGATTAGACTCATCTTCCAAGTCATTCACTTCATTTTCTTGTGTCCACATGGGAGAGGGTGGGTGGGTAGCAACATTGAAAACATCAACACAAACATATGAATGCACTCTTGGGATGAAATTTTTTGCAAATGAATTTTCCAACACATCCCAAATGGTAATGGAGTTAGGAAGTAATGAACTATACCATTCAAGAGAATTCCCTCGCAGAGTTTGTAAAAATAATCTACATGTAACATTGTCCTTAGTGAGGTTGAAATCAAGACATATACTTTTGAAATTAAACAAGTGCTACTCTACATATTCTAAAATATTTCCAAAGAATGTAGAAATTTTTTCCATATGAATATTGGGCCTTTGAAAATCAATCTACGTGTGGTAGATTTAAAGGAGTTCTATGAAATCTCTTCCTTCTTTGGGCATTTGTTAATTTTGTTGAGTCTTGTAAATCCATTGATGGGCTTGGTGGAGAATTTAAAGGAGCATCACGAAATGAAAGAAACTCCTCAGAGGAGTGATAATATACATCTTCTAGATATTTTTGAATCTTTCCATTGGATTTGCCAGGGATTTTAAGATTTCTTTTAGTGGAATCACCACGAGATTCATCCTCCCAAATATTTTGTTCTTCTTGTATCTTTTTGAGTTCATTGAAACATCTTTCAATAATCGTTTTATAAACCCCGTGCATCTAGAACAAACAACAATCTTCTTGAATCTTCTTTTCAAAAATTTGAACCATGGAGACTTAGGTTTCTCAATTTGATATGAAGCAAGGCCTCAAATATCTTGAAAATAAATGGCTCCCCAGTTGAGTCGCCAAATTTTTTGATGTTTGAGTCTGTTAAGATCGAAACAACATCCTCACGAGGTTATGAATCCCCCTGCATTTTTATAGAGGTGGTACTCCTCTTTGGCTAAAATATATATCTTGAATATCTTGGATTAGGGATATTTCTTAGACAACAAACCCTAGATATTTATTGCTTGGATTTATACATAAAATGGTTCTTCAATAACCTGATCTGATATTTATGTGCAACAAGAAGTATCTTTATAATAAGAAAATATTGAAGGAAGGCTTCAACATCAGAATATCTTTGTGATCAACATCATATATACAACCTTCTTAATCACATACAAATAGAGAATAGATCCATGTCTTCTCACAAGAAAAGGAAAGAATAGTTTTGATCGTCTTAAAGAATTTTAAAATAATATTGTTGTTAAAACAAGAGAGAATTTTATAAGCATAGTTCAAACATGTCACACTCAAAAATCCCAAGATCTGAATCATCATTGAAGTCATGCCCTGAAGTAATTCTTTATGGAGTTTTATTTGTAAAAGGGATTCTTCATTACAAAATCTTTGATAATCATATACATGAATGTAAATACTCCATAATCATATAACAAAAAAATGTTTTGAAGAATACACGAAGAACATTGGATACTCAACCCCATGCTTGCCTTTAGAAATACAAACATAAAGCCATGAGAAATCAATGTAGAAGAAGAAAAAGAGTGAAGACTATGGAGATCTCTTTTTCGTTGATCAGAAGCTTTGCTGCATATGATATATGTACCTTCTTCTTCTGATCTTCTGCCCCTTCCCTTTTGAATAGTGGAACCCTTGATGAAGCCTTCTCTTGCCCTTTTAAATTTTTTTCTTCTAACTCCTTGAGGAGGTTAGGGTTTTTCCCTTCTTGAATTTCTCGTACAATTTTCTTCTTGAAACATTCACCTTAATTAATGCCTCAATTAAGTGTCTTAAATGAGTTCACATCATTAAAATCCAGATCTTTCAAATGGGCCCCTTTCTGTTTTTAATAAGGTTTTTAAATAAACTTTTATTTCCAAAAATTTAATTAATTTCCCTTTTCAAAGGGGGACTATGTTTTAATTTTTTGGGTATGTGTTGCTACCACACAACAACCTCCCAATTTTCTTGTCTTAGCCTCTCTCCAAGACAATAAATTAGGCTCCCCTTCAATTCCTCCAACCAGAACCCTCACACTCTCTCCCTTGCACAAATGGATACGTCCAAGTTTTTTCTCTCGCTCTCCCAACCTTATTATTTCCAGTTACTCCTCATATCACTTCTACCCGATGATCCACACTTCTGAAAGTTCCCTCTTCCTGCGCTAACACATAGTGTATCGATGCATGCATCCTTTCTTTCACTGTTGCATTGATGCGACATTGATTTCTGTGCCTATACATATGCCTCCTCCTTCGAACTTAGCTTATGTGACGACGTGCTCCGTTAAACCTCACTACACATGTCCTTATCACCAACAAAGTGCACACTATCAACACCGATACATCGCTAATGTTCACGCGATTACCATCACCATGTGCACACCTTTCACTGGTTATTTCCCTTTAACTTGTGTCAATGCATCACATAACGATGACGCTCCCTCTCTTTTGCTTCGTTACATTACTTATCGATGAAGTTCACATATTCTTTGCCCACACATTATCTATTTACAAGTTTCCCTCTCCCATCGTCGATGCATCAATGGAAGGATGTCAACCCCTCATCTTCATTGAGTGCATTGATGATGATCTTCTCCCTCTTTCCAACGGTGATCAGGTTAGCATAGCCCACTTTATTCTTGAGGTTTATCTCATCCCCCTCCCAACTCAGACACTTCTTACCACGCTCATCGATCAGTCTTCTAAACACTTATGGTGACTAATATCTTCATGCCTAATTAGAACGCTAGTCATTGATCACCTACCATATCTGACTTTCTCCGTATTACACTCAGGATCAAGTTTGTGGTGTCATCAATAGCTTTCATCGCGCACATTGTACAAGCTAGTTTAGTTTGTGCTTCTTGATTTTGTGATTGATTTTGGATTGTGAAAGCATTGTCTAGTGTTAGAAGGGTTAACCACAACACCTGTTGGTCTTGCGTTGGCTTTGAGATACACTTCGGAAGAAACTCGATCCCCCCAGTTCCTAGGCAGTACTAAGCGCTCCGAATGTCAGTTGTTCGTTTTGGCGAATTTATAACTTCGTGCCATCGACGCATCACTACAACATCAATGGACGGATTAAGTCCCTATTCATCATAGATGACACAGGGACCGACATAATTAAATTTGGATGAAGCAATAGCAAATGTGGGACTCGTACTTTCATTAACAAATTCCTTCGAGCATGATTTTTCAACCTCCGTCAAAGTGAATTTTTACTCCCCAAAATAAGCTAATCATATATTTTTCACCATTACAATTCGAACACAACTCATAGAATCAGAATCGAAGGCCTAGAAGTGCAAAAACCATTGTCGTGGCTGGCCAAGTCGATCGTTACACATATAAGATGTTTTTTCGGCGCGGTTATCCAGATCACTAGGAGTGCCTCTCTACATGATTCATAGCACAAAATAAGACACTCGAATCCAACATCGTATGAGAAAGATATGAATCTTTGAATTCTTCGATAATGATGGTGGCATACGTCAACTCTCGTTCTCTCCTCCCACATGAAATTGATGAGGTACCGAGCGGATGATGGTTGTACTCAACATCCTCATGATGTGATCTAAAACCAAAGATGCCAAATTAGCAATAACAACAATTTTAGTAGTGGAAGAGAAGCAACAAAGGTAATCATATGCAAACGAATGAGGAAAGAGTCCAAATAATTGAACAATCGGATTCCTCAATGTTCGAGCTAGTCATTATGTTAGACAAGATGCACTACAACCAAAATCCATGATGATGCACCAGCACCAGAAAAAAAATTTGAATTGTAACCGCTGACTATCCCCCCTCATCATTACAAAGAGGATAAGGATAAACGTTGGAAGAAAAAAGGTCACGGAGGGATACAAAAGGCTAAAGGTCATATTGAACCTCATTAAATACTCGAATTGAACCCCCAAAAAGGGCTTTTGGATCTTCAAACATTGTACACTTCTGAACTGCTTTGGGAATACATATTTAACTAAAATTGGAGAGCTTTCCTTAGAGTTTTCATGTAGTATTGTTGAAACTATTAATACAGAGAATCCCTTGGGGCCAACTTTTGATAGAGAGAAGGAATCGCATGTGTGGAAGTTTTACTGCAAACTATTTCAAGTTGAATGTTTTCTGCTCACATGGGCTGTAAGAGTGTGTTTTTTTATGGACTATTCTGATCCAATATATGTTTTCTTGCAATTTTGTCACTCTTTCTTATATTACATGTCTTGAGCGAATGAGCTGCCAATGTATGTGATATAGTGACTTAGAATATTCTGGTTATATATTCATGTGCATGTGTTATCTGAATTTATTTCTTCATTTCAACTATCTGGGTGAAGATATTGGTAGAGTTAGTTTCGTGTCACAGATTATTCACTTACGAATTCACTCTTAGCTAGGATAGGGTAGATTAGAAGTAGATTAGATACCTACATTTACATAGTCTTCATATACATCTTCCATTTTCATAACCACTCATCACTCACCCTCATCGGTGGACCGGTAGAATCAAACCAACAATGGTTGTTGGGATAGAATCCAGATGTGTTCCTATTCCAAACGGTGAGAGGTCTAATTGGGACTTCCTACCGGGGGTAACCCCTTACTATTATCGGGCGAATTTAGACTCATCAATAGAATTGGCACTAGAAGGCGGGAAGGATGACAAGCCTGCCCATGTGGAGTCATTTCACTTAACTTTTAACCATCCCATGGCTTGTATGGGATGACCCTTTAAGTCTTCTGAGACCCACTGAGGGCATTCCAGTTAAGATAGTCAATCTCTTGTCAAACCCAAAATTCGATGGTGAAGGGCATGTCTCTGCATTCATGTATATTAATCGGTTTAACATCACTCGAGGAAATATTAAGATTGTTCAGGACAATGAAACTTATCGATTATTCATCCTCACATTTGAAGGGCAAATTAAAGCCTGGTTTAGGACATTTCTAGCAAAATCAATACATAGATGGAGAAAAATTACAGATATATTTCTCTCTGCTCATGAAAATTATGTTTATGATGAATTGTTTGATGAACTTGCAGAAATCCGTAGGCTCGGAAACCAATCCATGGATGATTTATTTCAAAGAGTCATGTGAATTTATTGCAGATTTCCTGAAAGTAATGAACCCTCAGGACAAGAAATATTGAATTGGTTTTCATACCTAGTTTCTATTTCTAAATGGTGTGATATGGATGAACAAACCATCTCCCATTCACAAGATTCATATATGACCACGAAAGATAGGGGTACACAATATCTACGCTGCACTCTGATGCAGTCGTGGGGGAATCCTTATAAAAAATCTTAGACCCTTTAGCCCCATAGTGTGAACCATTCAATGATCCCCCCCTAAAAAAACATGAACATAATTTGGTGTGTAACGAATCCCTCATTGAAACAATCTCGTCATTTTCAGAGTATGAAGATTTGCAATTCCTTTATACAAATCTATTCGACGTTGATTACACACACGGGAAACCATCTGCCTATCATACAATACACTCTTCGCATTACTCCTTTAGTAATGAAACATTGAATGATATACCAGATCAAGAAGAGTGTCCAACCTTGACCTATCAAACACTCATCCTTAACAATAATTCATCTGGAATGCATCACTTTGAAATTCCTTTGCAATTCAAATTTTGGAAACATGATGGATCAAAATATGATTTCGATGTCCCTATTTTCGATGATTACTTTTCTTTTATGGAATTGAATGCGAACACTAATTTATCATTTGTTGGTCCTGCATAGTCTGAAATTTTTGACCTCGATGCACAAATGTTAACAGTAGCAAATACAAAGTGTGTAGAGTATAATGATTTCTCGGATCTCCATAAAGAGATCATGTCAAATGAACAACCTATCACCATGCAAAACACAAGAAAAATTGAGTTGAACTAGGAAATGCTATAGTTCTAATCTGCTCTATAATTACATGCTAATACTTAGATGAAGATGCCTCATTCACTCTTGGATTCTATTTTAATTCTCAAACACTCTTCACATGATTTCATTGATGTCATAAGAGAAGTTCTGAAGTCACATTTTTCTCAATGTTTCCATTAAACAATCAGATATCAACTCTCCCCTCAACATGCACAGTATGTGAAATTTGAACCCAGGGAGATTTGCATCGATAATGAGACACTCAAATTTCAGTTGATGATCATGTCAAGTACTCATTATCTTACTTAGACTCTTGGGATGAACGATGTCACCCACCCCAAGACACTCTCACAAAGTAGATTACACTCAACTTTCATTTGTAAGTATCTTCAGGTGCGTCAGTCACCTTCCAATTCCTTTCAACAACCCTATGATGACCATTGTAAATTTTACAACACAGTTGAATCTTGATTGGAGGAATCCTACATGTACACATTTCACATGAACAACAACACTATAGAATTTGATCTGCTGAGTGGAAACTTGCTTGAATCAATTCTTCCAATTTTTCATCCCTCATTGCTTCATTCTCTGCAATTGAACTTCAATGAACATATGATCACAAATTTGGAGTTGTTTGATTGGATCCACTGACACAACACTTACACATAGTTTTTTTTCCCCAGCCAGTGTAGGGTAGGTTAGGAATAGGACTAGCATAGTTCTTTTTTCTTGCTTTACACTTTCATAATCTAGATGTTTACTTCATTTTCTGGTTAGGTAGAGTAGATTTTGATTTGTTTTGGATTCGTCAATAAAGGTCACCAACTATGATTAGTTTAGTTTGCAGTTTTTGAATGTTTTCTTTAGTTTAAGTTTCCTTTCATCAAAACTTTCTCCTTTCCGTTTAAGGATTTTCATTTTGCTTGACTAAAATCTTGTCTTAATCTTGGTCTTCCTCCATCATTGCGAGGAAACAATGTGAAAGAATTCTCTAAGAAGTTCAATAACAAAATTCACTTGTTTCAACAACATTTACTCTGACATTAAGAGATATATAGTAGGGTATCCCAAGAGGCTGAAAGAATACATGTTGAGGAATATTGGACAAATGAAACAAGACATAAATCAAGTTAAGAGGATTTCATCAACTGTTCACAACCTTACCAAGGATGGTGTTGTTGGCACAGGAGCAGACCCAGGGTTCAACGCTTCAACAACGCACCAACAAAACCATAACTACTGACCCTTTTGGAAACACCTGCGAAGCAGATGAAGTCTCACCCGAGGTAGAGGCAGGGGTGGTTGCAGGACTCAAGTGTCTGCAACCTAGCTGGGACACAAATCTGTGATTACAATGTTCTAACAAAGAACTCATCCATTAACAATTATTAGCACTTAACCCTTACTCACATCACAGGTAAAACCCTAATTACAGAGCAACGCAATATTCATCCAGATCTAACACAATCAAGCACTTAGCATATAGAGATAAGTCAGATCTAGCATTCATTCACATGGCTAAACACTAAGTTATCATATCAGATGTGCCTAAAAATTCATGAAGGTAAGCACAAAGCATAAATCATATGAACAATATAACAACCATAATGCACAAAGCAACCATAACACAGGATATATGTGGTTCACCCCCAGCCTGGGGCTGTGTCCACCAACTCTTATTCTCTTTATTATCTTATGTCAATCATCTACATGCACAGAGCCACAAAATCCTACTCCGCATAGGACAGGAGATCTGCGTGTAATTCGCTAGATCCTCCTTCCCCGAGCTAGGTTACAGCACAAATCCTTCCTTACAATTACTTGCACTCAGCTCTACAAGTTCTCAACACAGTATGCACATAGCTAATCACACAGATCCAACTACTTTACATCACTTGCACTTAGCACACGCTGACCTCCTCTTACTTCACCTAGCTACTTATTTATATATTACAAAAGGGCCTAAACATGGGTAAACCCATGGGCTGACATCCCCATACCTGTTACATAAACCCTAATCCAAAAACTGCCCTAAAAAGGGGTCGAGATCTCGCGTTCTCTGCTTCGACTTGCGCTCTTTCTTTGACCAGCCAGTCGAAGTCCCAAACTCAGTCAAACATGACCAACGTTTCCATCAAACCTGGTCAAGGGCCAACATGCCCCCAACACTCACCTGTGACTCATCCCGAGTCACTCCGATCTGGGTAACTCTCCCTTAAACACCTCGAGCTTGGCTCTAGCTTATTCGACCTGTTGCTTCGCAAAGGCATCCTGCTCGACGAACTTCTAAATAACTACCTCATTCACAGGTCCTTCCAAGCATTGTTCGACTATAGTGACTACTTGTTCTAGTTCTGCTCCTTGTCCTTCAATCTCCTCAAAACATAGGCAAGTTGCATCTTAGATAGGCTGGAGCTTTTGAGTTACTTCCATGACTTTGCTCTGTATGGCATGGACTTTCTGTTGAACAATGCGTTGTTACTGGGATCTTTTCATCCTCTCAACTGCTGACAGGAGTTTCAACTGCGCTTGTACTGTTGCTGCTTTGCCTCCTGGAGCTGTGACTCTGGTATCTTTAGTTCAGGGTCCTCTGTAAGTCGCTCATAAGTCTGCGCACTTCAACTACTAAGATGCTTTACATTCCAAGGCTAATGATTTGATTCTCTCGACTGTGCTCTAGGCAGTTGCTTCTCTCTGGTCTCGCACATCTTGCAGAGTGCTTGGCACTGTTTTTAGCTCTAGATCTGCTATTCTTTGTTGAAGTTGCTAGATGGCTTCAACAAGATTCGCTACTTGATTCGCCACTGGGTCTTCCTCCCTTTGCTCTAAGCTCGTCACAGAGAGAAGCACTCTGTTGACTTCTTTAACTCCGACATGCTCCGCGAGCAGTTGTTCTTTCTCCTGCTGGATTTGCACTCGATCTTTTACAAACTTTGCTTGGAGGTCCTCTTTTTCTTACTGGGCAACCCAACGTTTCTCTATGAACTCCTCTTGTACTTGCTTCAGGGCCTCTGTGGCATGTTCTTTTTCTTCTTGGGCATGACGAAGGCAAGCTTCAGTCACATATTCTATTCAATGAAGTTGGGCAGGCTCATCTCCCATCTCTGTTTCTTCTGATGGCATGGGCGTAGTAGACACTATGTGGCTGGAGTGAAGGGCTTGTTGTACCCCTCTCAGCTCTGCTTCAATCCTTTCATACATGGTCTCTTGTTTGGCTTCACTGTGCTATAAAATATCTTCTAAGGTATCTGAGATAGAAGCCATGATTAGGTCGATGTTTTTCATCGTGAGCACAGTCTCCATCTTGGGCTTGCTAGCTTTTGATTTCTTCCGCGATGTAGGTTTCTTGGGGTAAACCTTTCTTTTCTTGGATGTCTTAGCCTCATCAATGGGATCCCTAGGCGGTGTTACTTTGTATTTATTTTTCTTGTCTTATTCTCCATTGTTCTCTTCTTTGTCTACTTCTTCATCGCCTCCTTCTCCTGGTGATTCTGAAACAGTCTCCTCTGATGTGTTGTTTAGCTTCTGTACCTCTTCTATCTTCTTCCTTCTACTACTATCAGGTGCATCGTACTCTTTGCGAGTGACCACCGGACTTTCGATTAGGTCGGGGTTGGATAGTTTGGCCTGGTCGACTGGGATAAGGAAATCTGCAGGCCATTCCTTAGTGATTTCTTCCATGTCATCTTATGTGAGCTTATAGTAAGTCTATAGATCTTCTTTGTGTTTGTCTCCATGCGCAGTGATATAAATGAAATGTCTATCCATGAATAACATTGCATAGGGCCTAAACCTGTGAAGGGTGTTTGGTGTCATACGAGGAAAGGACTCAATATCCCTCTTCAACTGCA
>JASDQU010209787.1:12178-27901 GCA_032191745.1 Picea mariana
ATGAGCTTCCTTTCACCAACTCAAGTCTCCTAAAAGACTTCTGCACGCACTCCTTGCTACACTTCCTCAAATACGTCTAAGTATTTGAGTTCTTTATATTATGTGCAACCCCTCACGACAGTAGTCTTCAACCTTCTCCTGGGTTAGTGAGTTCTGAACTCCCAACCAGCCTGCGCACACCTTGCGTGGCTTCTATGTCTGATTTTTCACTTTTGTGGGAAGATGAGAACAATGGTATCCCTCCTGAGCTTTCAGAGATGAACTTTGAACCTGTCGACGCACTCCTTGAGGACGTTTCACTGAGCCTGAATCAAAGCTTCATATATATTAATTTCAGAACTCATGTACATGGGTTCTTCTACATAGCTCTCTGCCTCTTCTCCTCTCTGTGCTCTATGCTCAATCGAAAAAACTGTTGCTAATGTTACAAATGATACAAGATGAGGGTGTCTATAGTTGGTTTTCCCTCCTTCTTCTAAACTATCTAATCTAGAATTTAATTCTACCTACTTACATTTACTGCCTATAAATGCCTCTATACCTTACAGATGAGAGCCGATCGCTCAAGATCTTACAATGTGGAAGTATGCACTCTCTTAACTATTACATTAATGTTTGCGCTTCCAAACTTTCAAAACAATTCAAACATTTCAACATGTGCCAAAAATGAAGTGGCGTTTGTCCCACATTTGCTTGTTGTTGGTGATGCTTGCAATGCTCCTGCGTCAGAATGTTTGGTTACCTAACATAACTTTTAATCAAAAAGAGGTTTGATAAAACATACGTATAAATGTGAAAACGATAACCCTAGTGATTAATGCGTGGAATGTTTTTGGACATAGGTTATATCCATAATCTCATAGATTAATTGGGTTTAAATGACGATAGAATGTACCACTACCTTATTTGACCATGCATATTTTTATTAAATTCATCCAAATAGTCCTTCACCAAACATGGACACCCCTATGATAATTAATTCAAACAATGATCACAACCTCAATAGTATTGTGAATATTGTTATGAAATTATAATCAAAATAGTGACTAGATGTCAAGGTCTAGATTAGAGACAAATCGTTTCAATGAAGTATCATCCAGGAGATCATAAACAAGTTGGAAAAACAAAAATGAATATGTGACGAGATAACATAGAAAACCATTCTTGAATTTGAAACAATATCAACATTTCACCAACTTAAAATCAAGTGTAAGAACTTAGGTCCTGATGACATTAACCATAATTTCATCCAATAATAGAATTAAACCTTGTCATAAATGACATTTATAAGTATCCACAATGTTTTAATTTCCATGACATGATGAATAATACTTGGAGATGTGAAAATGATCATCATAATCAACTTTGAATTTCATGCTTTCAATCATGAAATTCAAAGCGATAAATGATTGAATACTATTCAAAATAGTGATGAATCTGAGAAATTGTTTATAAAGGACCCTTCGGTGAATACAATTTGAAATGATATGAAAAACCCAGTTCAAACAATCAAATTCACCATTTAAAAATTATTGCCTATGGATAACCAAAAATATCAAAAGATAAAGAAAGAATATGAAAGATTCCATCCTTCGAGATGGTTTGTTGACTACTTTCCTTGGAGCTAGAAATGATGAAAGATCGAGACTTTGGAGAAAAATTTAATGATAATTCTTACTAATAAAATATTCATAGGGGTACCCTTTCATTTTACGAAAAATGGAAGGGACTTGTTGTGAGGCCAACAAATGGTGACACATTGGGTCAAGCAGTTATCTCTGTAGAATAATCTGAAATTTGTAAGTATCGAGAAATAAAGATGGGATTTCTAAAATACTAAATCTCAAAAAACCTGAAAATATTTATCCTTGACTTATATAGTGTTTATTTAAATTTGCAATTTCTAAAAATATCCAAATTTATTCCATCATTATTCAAAGACTTTGTAAAATATGAAATATTGATCATTTTTTTTATCGTTTTCAAAAACATAAAAACAATAGACTTTACCGAGAATTAGTCTTGGGAAAGACAAGCTAAGCAAGTGAGTTATATTGTTAAAATGAATTCAATACCACAAGCATGGCCACAACTACAACATGCGTTTATATCCTCGACAGGGATACCTTTTAACCCTATTTAGATGCTTTCATCCCATCCACTAGGTATAGATACATGGCTTATAGATCCTTGTAATAACATATAATTTTTTTCTTTCTTATGTTATTCTGGAAAATTAACTGAAGGTCATTGCCCTGGCTTGGTAACCAGCTGACGACAGTATCATTCACAAAAACCAACAAAAGTGAACCATTTGACTTGTGATTAGACCTCTTGGCATTTAGCCTTGTGACTGAAATCCATTACCCTAGCTTGGTGACCAGTAGTGGTAATGTCACTTTGTAAGAACCCATGATCATGATAGATCAGCTCGTGATGAGACCTCCTATCTTTTAGCTAACTCCTCATGTTTTTTTTTATATATACAAAGGATCATGCTATGGTTATTGTTAATATCTTAAGAAATTATCTAATAGATGGAGAAGCAAATACGAAAGACTCCTTAAGAGCATGAGATGGCGTAAAAATTTAAAGGTTACTAATACTTACTGATTAATCATGCTTTCCTGAAATTGATTCCTTTAAAAGTAAACTATCATGTAAATATGTTTTGTTTATTTTGATTTAAGTTCCTTAATATTGGACAAAAATAAAATTGTTGAGTAATGATGTAAAAATTTAGATAAATTTTCAAGCCAAAATCATAATAGATTTTTCAAAGTCAGAGACTAAATAATCAAAGATTTTGAATGCGAACAAAATAAAGACATCCTTTTAAATATTTCCTTAAAGATAATATTTTAGTTTTATACATCAAAAAATCTTGTTTTTACCCAATGTGTATGCTGGAAAAATTCTTAATAATAAAATCTAAAACAAAACCAGCAAATCATTGACAATCAAGTAGACTTGAAAATGTAAGAAAAGAGAAACAAAAGCATAAGCTTAAATAATTGACTTAACCTAAGATATATACAATAGGTAAAATCAACATCCAAACAATGTAGCAAGTATCACAAGTCAAAATGGATAAGAGGAATAATATTTTAAGGGATAATATGAATTTGAAAGTTTAAATATTTTTCCCATTAGATCCTTTAATGATATAAATTTGTACTTTTCTTCAAATAGTGATTGTGATGGAAATATTTCATTAAAAAATGCATGAGATGTTTAGTAGATCATACCTTTTATTAAAAACAAATAACAAAAAGAAACCAAAAATTGAAAAAATACTAAAAATAAATTTAAAACTAAATGTGCAGCTATGATATCAATTTCAAAACAAATGACAACCTTATCAATTAAATTTCATGTCAAAAGAAAAGAGAAGCTCATGAGTAATCAAAGATAAATTCTTTTACTTAAAGTATTCTTTCTTCATGATAATGATTGCATTAAACATTTATCATTATGAACAATAAAAATAAAATGAAAAAATTGGACTTACAAATAAATGTTTAGAAAAACATACTATGAACAAGAGTATAAATAGAGAATAGAGGAGAAAATTAAAGTAAACTTCTTTCACTATCTCTTGACGATGGCTCATCTTCATCTTGATATTAACATGTCTCCATAACTGCGTTATTCAAGTAAACTAAAGAAAACGAATCTACTTATGAAAGAAGAAACAAAAACTAAACTAATAAACCTACTCTTAGATCATGTCCTACACTTCTTGATAATCAAAAGATTTAGTAAACTCAAATTTCCAAAGAAACCATGGGATCATTTTCAATCCTGCAAGAACATAAAATCAAATATCAGAAGCAAGAATTGAAGTACCTAAAGATGAAAAAGAAACGCATCATACTTACATCCTTGATTTTCATTCACAAACAAGGTAAGGATAACCTTACCATTCTCCGGAAAATTTTCATGATAAGGCATCTCAAGCCAATCTCCAATCCTATCATGATATGTACAATTATAGAATTGTTTGAAAGAATTTACAGATGAAAAAATTTATGATGAGAATAATGTACATAATTGTAATGGAAAGAATATTGTAAGAGAATCTTGGTATTATTTGTAGGATTTACTTCAGAGATTGCATCCAAATAATGAGAACTTATCATAGTTTTTAATTGAAAAAGAAGTGTCCCATTTTCTTGATAATTCTTATTGAGCCCATATAATTCATAATTAACAATTTAAGATGAACCAACTGGATCAACCAATATTTTTGAACAATAATCACTTGTTATATAAGTTTTGTAATTAATATCATGATGATAATGTTGGATAGTTGGTTTTCATTGATGTAACCAGAAGTGGTTGTCAATGATGTCAACAGATGTGATTGGTGCATTTGAAGAAGTCTACAAGAAGCCCTAGAGGTGTGGTCATGAAGCACGAAGTTGTTCGAGGGAAAAAAGGATGAAATACATGTCACATTCATGCAAAATCTTCATATATGGATAGTCCTCATCATGTCATTTCCAACGGTAAGTGACACACCACATGGTTCCTCACAATTGAGGAGTTATTCTCTCTATAAGTTGAAATCCCATGGTTAAGAAGCTCCTAAACAATTACAATTCATTAATTAAAGGGTAAAACAAGTGTAACAAGAAATAATGAGTTGACCATAAAATTAGGAAAAAGGGTAAAACAATCATTAATTAAATGGTAAAACAGTTGTAACAAGAAATAATTAGTTGACCCTGAAATTAGAAAAAGGGTAAAACAGTTTCAGGTTAGCCCCAAAAGAAGGCACTTGAAAAGTATAAATAAGGCACCTAGGAGTTCATTTGTGACATCGAATAAAGTTATTTTTATCTAAGATAGCTAAGGATATCTGAGGTGAATTTCATAAGCAATATGAAGTGAAGAAGGCCAAAATTCCAAGGTAGGATGAAGTCTTGTGATGATGCGTACTAAGGTATGTTATTTAAAGGTAATCTTACAATTTTTGATATAAAACTTTTTGTAGAATGCTTCAGATATCAAAAATTGGAGGTTTTTTAGAAGACATATCAAGGTATTGGTGGTAACAATTTAAGATTTTGGGTCATTGTACTTTTGGAGATACACTCTATGGAAGATAGGGTTTTTTACTAGTGCTAAAACTAGTCTCAAACAGGTGTTCCTGGTAAAACATTCATAACTTATTCATAGAGGTTCCAAATTTTTTAAGGCCAATTTAAATGGAACTATAATAGTCTGTAGTATCTTTTTTACTAGTTTCATAATCAGATATCAAATTTTGAGCGCGTGGCATGTTGTACAAGTTCGCTCTCCAGAATAAGATAGAATTCAGCAAGGAGTGCCATTTTCACTATAAATTATGTTTTTAGAAGTTTCATACCCTGAATTTTTGAGGATATGGAAGAAATATTTCATATCATCTATGGTTAAAATTTCAAACCTTTATTCATTACAACTATGTAGTTATTCTTGTTGAAAGTTAGGGTTTGTGAATAATCCAAAACTAGTCCCGTGAGACTAAGGTAAATTTTGATGAAGATGGTATTATCTTGTTGTTGAAGTTGAGGAAGAGCTACATGTATGTAATTTTGTGTGTCAAGTATGCTACAAGATCAAATGTATGATTTACATGTGTTATTGAGGGTTATGTTTATGGTACATGTTTGAGGCATGTCTCGATGATGATGGTACATGATATGGTACACCTTTGTGATGATATGTTACATTGTTAGAAGTAAATATTGGCTATCTTGGTATCTGGTTTGGTATATGTCATGGTAATGTTATCACATGCTTGAGGCACATCTTATGGTACTTAGTTGAGGCACTTCATTAATGATATATTATGGTACATGGTGTATGGCATGATTGAGACATATCATGAGTGATATCATGGTATATGGTTGATGCATGAGATGGTACATGGTTGATGCATGAGATGGTACATGGTTGATGTACATGGTATGGTACAAGTTGATGTAAATGGTTGATGTACATGATGTGGTATAGGCTTATGTRCATGGTATGGTACATGTTGATGTGCATGGTTGATACAGGTTGATGTACATGGTTGATGTACTTGGTTTGGTTATGGTTTGGTATCCATGTGAGTGGATATAGTTACAGTTGGTTGATGATGGTATATCAGTGATGGTGAAAGTGGCAGGTTGTATGATTGGTTGATCATCAGTGACAGGTTGATGTGATAGTAGTAGTCACAGGTTGATGTGCCAGTGGTAGTCACAGGTTGATGTGACAGTGGTAATCACAGGTTGATGCGATAGTGATAGTAGTAGTCACAGGTTGGTTGATGTGACAGTGACAATGATTGGTTGATGTGATAGTAATGGTGATTGGTTGATCTGAAATTGATAGGTTGGTGATAGTGGAAGTTACAAGTTGATCAATGGCAGTGACATTGAGTCTACACTTATATTTCAGGGCAGCAGGATGGGGAAAGGAAAGGGGGTTGTATCCTCCTTTTGGTTGGTTCTAGAGAACTCAGGGAGTTGTAGCTTCCTTCAGGTTGGTTCCTGTAAATCAAGGGATAGTATCCACCTTTCAGTTGGTGTTGAAAAACTTAGGGAGTTGTAGCTTCCTTCAGGTTGGTGCCTGTAAATCAGGGGGGCATAGCCTCCTTCTAGTTGGTGTCGAAGAACTGAGGGAGTTGGAGCTTCCTTCAAGTTCATGCATGTAAATACGGGGGTTGGTTCCTCCTTCCAGTTGGTGTTGGATAATTTGGAAGTTGGTGTTTCCTATGAATGTATTCTTGATACATATAAGAAATCATTCCATGATTTTCTCCCATTTCGATTCCCAAGTAAATTCTAGTGTATTGTGTATCTGATGTGATATTGCTTATTTTCTCTATATGCTCATGATATATTGGATGAAATAATAAATGATATATTGTTGATAAAATTGAAGTTTGAATATTGTGATTGAAAGTGGTAAAAAGTGCTCATACTGATTCACCCCCTCCCCCTCTCAGTATTCCAACAGATAGCTAGTAACAATATTTGATTGATTATAATATTCAATCTCAAATAATTGATTATGATAAAAATAAGATTCTTCTTTAAACACAAATTGAGATAAATGAATAGAACATGCAATTTGAGACCTATGTAAATTATTTCTCAATTCCCCTATAGATAATTGATCAGAAAAAGAAGTAATAGGTTCATGGGAAGAAACATTCTCTCCTTTATCTTTTGTATGAAAATTGTTATTAATTTTTGCCTAATTATAATTTAACAATGAAGAATTAAATTCAAAATAAACGGAAACACGCGATTGCATAGCATATTCATCAAATATAGCACGATACAACGAAAAATACGTATAAGAATTAAGAATATAAAATTCATCTCTTGAAATGGTAGGAATATATGATTTCAATTGTGGGTTTGTTTATTCTCCTTATATAAACTGATCAATCTCCATTGTATGCTCTTCTGAAAAAAATGAACATGAAATATTATTCAAGACAAAATCATGTTCATTGTAAAAGGGTAAGTGTGAGAGAAAATCACAAGAGTTTTGAAAAGTACTTGATTCAATAATTACTGGGGATTTAATAGTTTGACTAATGATGTCATCTCTCAATAGTTGATCTTGAACTTGTTCAAATAAATTAGGAGAATATTTACCAATAACATGATCACAAAATTCAGATTCAATCTCTTTCACTTCTGAAATAGTTATAGTATCTTCGAGAGTATGACAACTATCTTTATATAAAATTAAAGTTTCTTTCTAATTAGAATAAGACATCAATGAAAAATAATTATCAAGAGCAACAATTGCATATTTTAAAATATCATGTTGCTCCTAATCTAACAAAATGAAAGAAGTTGACAAAAAATGTTGCCTTTCTACAACTTCTAAATCTTCAAGATCATCATGAAAATTTAAACCAACCTGTGAATGAATATTAGTGCCTAATTCAGATTGATTAAGAATTAATTAATCTTGTTCATCTGAAAGATAAATGAGATATCAAAACCATTCATCAATAAGAGGCATTTCTTTCAAATGGAATCTGGTACAAAAATGTATAAGCCTAATTGCAAAATATTATAATGATTCATCATTTTCTTTCCTTAAAAAATTTAATTCTTCACCTAATACATCATAATCAAAAATTTTAAAATCAGATAAAAATTGAATTACAAACTCAAAACAAGAATGAATAGAATTAGCGAGAAAAGATTCAAACCAATATTTAACCCAACCTTGAAAAGTGAGAGTGAACAATCTACATACAACATTAAGATTAGTGATATTATGTTTTAAACACTTAGAACAAAATTTATAAACATGATCTTTTGCGGATGTGTTCCCTTCACCATCAAATGTGAGTTTCGACATGAGAGAAACTGTCTTACTGGGAATGATAACTGATAGAATATTAAAAACACATTCCCATACAAGAATTTGGGCAGGAGCCATTATAAATTAAATCAATTTGAGAAAATAGCTCCAATAGGTCTTACTTGTCAATATTCCCTCCTTCTAGCACCATTTATTGACGGGAAAAATTGACCACTTATCAACGCAAGAGAAACAACCCAATCTGAGGTCCTTAGAGAAAAACCCAAGACATTTGGTATGGTTTTTCCTGGTGGGTTTTATGGTTCAATTTTCCATTGAAAGAATCTTCCCTCGTAAGAGAAAAGATATATAAAAGTTATCCTTAAGATACTACAAACCAATATTTGCAATTATAATGCTAACTAAAAATAAATCTAAAATCTTTACATTAACTCCTTTAAAGGAAAAAGAAATAATAAAAAACTAACTAATTTGTACATATGTAGAAGAGTCTGGAAAAATAATAAAAAAAATAACTAATTTGTAGATATGTTCAAGATTCTGTAAATCTTGTGAAATGAAAATTTTAAATCAATAATAACATAACTAATAACATAACTATATCTCAGGAAAATGATAAAAAAACCTAATCATATATAAAGATAACTACATAAATTCCTACAAAACACTCAACGCAATAAATGAGATGAGAAACATATAATAAATTCATATGCTTCCAATAAAACTAGAGAAAAGTGATTTTAAACATGAGAAAAATAAGGCTAATCAAACTAAGAACAATAATTTAAATACCCTTTAAATAAATGATTCACATTTCATATCATAAATATAAGAAAACTACAAAGCTAAAAGAACAGAAATAAAACTATCTTGGCCAAGAGCTTGTTAAAATATGATAATTGAATCTACCTTCACATTAAATGTAATAATCACCTATCAACTGCAAGCAAGAGTCATATTGTTAACAGAGGACATGATTTAAGAAATCTGAGATTAAAAAAAAAAAAAAAAAAATTAGAGANGAGACACAGTCAAGCAAAACTTCTTAATCTCTCAGTCATGTGAAAGAGTGAACAGTTATAATATCAATAATGTAATAATCACTTATCAATTGCAAGCAAGAGTCATATTGTTAACAGAGGACATGATTTAAGAAATATGAGATTTACAACAAAAATAAAATTAGAGACACAGTCAAGCAAAACTTCTTAATCTCTCAGTCATGTGAAAGAGTGAACAGTTATAATATCAATTCTAGCTGCATTTCAAAATTAAACATATGACATGTTTTAGTTCATGAAGAATATTCCATAAACTGAAACACACATATAATTAATAACATAATTTATTTAGCTATTTTCAATAAAAATAACAATAGTCAAAACATAATCCTTTGTTCATGCATCAATATAAGTAATAATGATTCATTAGAAAATTAACCATTTATATTTAAATAAAAATTTAAAGATTTATTAGTTGTACAATTTTCAATAAAAATTTTAGACACAGTCAAGATTTTACTTGAAAACAACCTAAGCAAAACAATGAACAATTAAAGAAAAGACTACTTATAAATCATGCATTGAAAGCATTCAAACACAAAAACTTACAAAGGACTTTATAGTAAGATCCTTTCATTCTGTCCTCATAAGCAAAATTCATAATATGTTCATCATTCCTCCTCTTGCTAGAAACGCCTCCATCTCTACTTAATTGAAGTAAAATACAATTTTACAATAGAAATAGAACTAAGAAAAGGAAACACAATTCCTCTCTAGTCTATGGAGACCAAGCCCCCCCTCAACTGTGTTCTTCAGTCACGTATTTATGAAAAACAATGATGAGGGAGAATTGAAACCAATTCCTCCAAATCAGAAATTGTGAATCAACCTCATTTTAGTGGATATGCATTGTAAAGATCACTCCAGATCTGATGACAAGTTGTTTCCTTATCCATACAATCATCTAGATGCATCACAAATTGATTTCCTTGTTGGCACGATGCTCAATTTGGGCCACGCATTTGGAAACTGGTTGTAACTGGAGAATCTAGAAAAAAATAGATTAGAAAACCAATCTTATCTCCCACACCGTGCATTTTTTGAGAAATATGTTTGCAAAGAACCTAAATCAAGACCTTATGGAAAAAACCTATGTCCTGGATTTTTTGAATTCTTCTTCGTATTCTCAAAAATCGTGCATGAAGTCTATTGTCTGGTATTTTATCAATTTCGAGTTGAAACATCACGTGTTGTCTTCATGAATTTTGGATAGGGAAATCATATCATTATCCAACATCACATCGTATGAGTGACACCTATTAAACATCCAAAGAAACCTATCAATGACTTATATGATTTAAGACTGACTACATGATCTCTGATTATGTAACTACTCTAAATTAAAGAAATTCACAACTAAATTAAAAACAAATGCAAAAATAAAATTGAACAAATCAATCTAAGACTCATACCTTTCAAAAATACTTTCTCACCAATCATTTATGTACACGATGTTGGAGTTACTTCACACACACCTAGGATTTATTTTTCCTAAGGTTTTTCCTATGTTTATTAGTCATTATTCAGTCTCCTATATTTTAGGAAGAATATTCATCTAGGGAGAATATTCTCTTCAGTTTGATCGGTTGAGTGGAGTCTAGATGCTACATTGGTATTGTCACCTTTCAACATTGGGATCATCACCAGCTAATGTGCATTGTCCTTGGGATCATCACCATACTAGCACATTGCTCATGATTCCATGATCTCCTCCTCACTTCACTTTGTTTCGGTCAGTTAATTGAAGACTGATAGACTAGTCAACTCAGCTTGGTGGAAATTCACTCCCGTAACTACCCGAAAGACTAGGCTAGGTGTCACTTTACTCCCGTAACTGTAAGTATGTATCCAGATCACTATAGACCACCATTATGGTGCATTTGCTTCTCCTCCAGTTGTTATAGGAAAATCCCCCTACAGATAGGTGAATATCCTCTTGGATTGTAGACCCCTAATACCAAGACAGAAAACATACAAATGGACACTAACATCCATGTGAACTCAATTACTTGATCAGAAAGAGAAAGAGAAGGAAGGAAATGTGATGCCCCTTATTTTGTAGTTCATCATCGCTTCCTCAATCTGAGCTTGATCTCCAAACTCTTCATCACCACTTGATACATGCAATGCAATGGACAACAAAAGACAAAGAACTCCTACTCTACTCTACAAGATTAGACTAATCAAATTCATTTATCAAGATCGACAATCATATGAAACAATACACAATCTTGAAGGGAATAGGCCAAGTAATATTGATGAGAACTTTAAAGAGATACTTACAATTTGTAGATGTAGTTGCAGCAGTCTCTCCAAGTCCTCCTCGTCCAGCCCTTGCACGATGCTCCCAAGATCATAGATTTGATATCCAAAAGATTCCTCCCAAAATCATAAGTTTGATACCTCTAATCTGCCTCTATCTCCTCTTCTCCATGGAAAGCCCTCATTATATAGGATTTGGAGGCTTAACCACCATGGAGAGGATTACTCATCAGATCCACTAAAATGGGATCTCCAACATATTTAGGGAGAAAATAAATCTTTGAGATTTTAGGGAGGAAATATCTCTAAAGGATTTTAAGGAGGAAATATTTCAACCATCCATGAGATCCTCAACCTCCCCTAAAAAATAGGAAACCAAATGTGAGGTGGATTCTCACACTAAATTAATTTCCTTTTCATGAATATTAATAATAATTCATGTGCACATAGTATTTTGACCTTCATATAATATATTTCTCCTCCACATTGACTAGGGATTGTGACGTATGTTAATTCATGGTGTCGAGGTGTATGCGACACTTATAAAGGTGCATATGAAACTTTTATGACGCTTGCGACACTTAGGGCGAGGTACCTAGGTGTGGAAATTCGATGTGTAGCAGTATGCCCCCTAAACTATGAGGTCATAAGAGAAACTGATGGTTGAAACACTTTAAAATTATTCAATGCAAGGGCGTGGAGTTGGAGAACCTAGAAGAAGTTGCAAACAACCATCAAACAATATTAATATATTTTCTATTTCTAAGGAAGGCATACCTATGATCGGAATATGAGATGACTCAAAGCACGGCTACCAACCAATACATTGTGGATCCATGAAAAATATTGACTAAGGATATGGCCACCAAAGATATAATGTGGATCCATACCTCCATGAAATGAACTGATCGTAGCCACGAAAAATACACAGTGGAGCTACGAGATGATAAAACATATCCATGGACCAATACAATGTGGATCTATGTAATAGTTTATATATCGGCATGTTCAAATTATCTCCTTTGCATCCTAGGAAAAGAAGATAACATAGTGAATGATCAACCCAGGATCTTCATCCCAATCCCGATGTGGTACGAATCTATCCATGTGAATAGATGTTTTGATGTCGAACATGGTAGAAACCACTTGATTACCGGTCATTGAGGTAATTTGTTAACAAGTGTGAGGGAAATCACTAATGATGGCAATGACTCCCACGGTACCCTAGTACAATCCAACAAATGTGAATAAATGAGTTGAATTCAAACATTCATTGAATCATTCAATTAGAGGTCAATGATGTAAACCCATTGTCGGAGGTGAGGAGGTATGCCATTCATGCATGCAGGTCCCAAGGTACTAACTGGTTTCTAAGTCTAATTCTCGGATGATGTGTTGAATCCGACAGGAAAAGACTCATCAAAAGAGGGCCTTGATGTATCCCCCATCATCAACATGAAACTGACACCGGAAAGTGATGTAAGATGGTGAATCGAATGTGTATGGACTAACACATGAAATGGAAACTGAAAATACTACAAATGGATGGTTTAAAGTGAAACTTCCCTTGAACATGATGAGGCACAAAAACTGACTTGCCAGTGTTGACTCAATGAGTATCAAGAATGTAATGTGACGACAATAAGAGAACTCTTCGACTGGATGAAAAAGTATGGTGACACATGGAATTGGTATGACTCGGAGACAAGAGGATTACCCAACTGTAAGATGAGATGCAAACAGGTTCCATGTTCAAGGGTGACAAAAGCTATCATAAAGGATTCTCAAAAAACTTGACCCACTTCCTTCAATTTTCCCCCCACCCAGATAGATGAGTACCTCTTTTTAATTTAACAATCTCGAGGAGGGTAACACATACTCTATATAACTCACCTTCAGTAAGTTCCTCTTCCTTTGTTTAAAGAACTAGAATAAGTAAGGGTCCATTCCCATATGGGTCCTTCAATGTGTATTTTAGCGAGTCCAGAGAAGGAAAACTCGGTGGTTTTTCATGTTTAGAGAGTCTAAAAAGAACTTAAAGGAGAATCTAGGGTTGTCCTTTTTCATAATTTTAGTCTCGTGAGGCTGAAAAAGAGATAACCTACCACTCGAAAGACCCCCTTTCAAACCTTTTAATGAGTGTGAAAGGAAGCAAGATCACTTAACAATTTTTTCATGTTTAAAGAGCCTGAAAAGAGCTTAAAGGAGACTCCAGGGAGTTCATTTTTCATACAACCTTTACGAGTCTGAAAAAGTGATAAAATTTTACTCGGTCACATTCTCATGTATTTACGAGCACAAGAAAGAACAAAGACTAAGGTCAGTATTGTTTTCATTTTTACACAAGCTTGAAACAAAATTAAACTTATGCTTGTAAATTCCCAACGTAATTTCCAAAGGTAGGGATACCCATGGATGGTTGGTACTATTCCCCTAGCTTGAATATCTAGCGGCTTAACTCTGAAATGATAATCAAAGGCTAGAGACATTCTCCCCCCAAGCTTCATTTCATTCACCGAATTCGAGGTTGTCACCAATTTTTGTACTAGATGGAGAAAAAGGATAAGGGTGGATGAAAGGAAGGTTCAAATATAAGACCTAAGGAAAGACTTGACTCAACTCGACATCTACAAGATCTAGCAAAAGAATGGACTCAATGGGAGAGGTGACCGTTTCATTTTTTAATGAGCTTGACACATGACAAGAACTATGCGTATGACCTCTATTTCATTTTTTAACGAGCTTTCTACAGAGAGGAAAACTATGCTCGTAGCTTCTGTTTCATTTTTTAATGATCTTTCCACAGAGAAAAAAAAACTATGCTCATGGCTCCGAGTTCAATACCCAGATTTTTGTTTCATTTTTTAACGAGCTTGCTACAAAGAAGAAAAAATATGCTCATGGCTCTAGGTTCAATCCCCATATTTATGTTTCATTTTTTAACGATATTTCCACAGAGAAGAAAAACTATGCTCTTGGCTTCTGTTTCATTTTTTAATGAGCTTGATACAGAGAGGAAAACTATGCTCGTAGCTTCTGTTTCAATTTTTAACGAGCTTTCTACAAAGAGGAAAACTATGTGCGTAACCTCTCCTTGATCATGGATTTCAAGAGGACAATTATCTAGAAGGAATACATGTCAAAGGACAAATGACAATCATGGCTTCCAAGAGATCTTCTCTAGATGGAAGAAAAACACTCTGGAAGGAAAACATGTCGATGACCTCGATAAGGGTAGAGATATTTGGCTCTAATAGCCCTATCAAAGAGATGACCATGTCAAATACCAGATCTAAGTCAGGAGAAGGGAGAGATTCCCTCTCGTGTGGGGTTGAACGCATGGGGCAGGTTGTTACATAATTGACCCACAGCGGGGCAGACATCGTTGGCATGTACGGACCGTTCAAGGAAGGTGGATGGTTGACCATCATATGAGGTTCAATGAATGAAAGTTGGTCAATTGTTACTATGTTTCTATTGTGAGGGAAACACATCACTCGAAAGAGAGTGGACACAAAATCTCTCATAACATAGACATAGTATCACCTGAGGAGTAGGTTAAATTCCAAGGGGTCATGAACTACCTTCACATCGACGTAGACCATTTTTCCTCCCAAAGTAACTAGAAACTAAGTGTAGTAACCGTATGGATTTAACATCAATTAATTCCACAAACAAAACAGTAACTTCTACTTGATTTCAAAAACTCAGTAATTTCTTATAAATCCAGCACATACGCATATAAATTTATCAACGAATAATAAAATTCATAACAGAATAAAACAATTTTACCATAATAATTTCATAATGGAATAAAACAATTTTACCTCTTCCTGATGCTAGTTTCTCCGTCGACCTGGTTGTCCACCCCGCTGCTTTGTTGTTGCCTAATGCGCTGACCAACTCTGCCCAAACCTTGTTTCCACCCTGCCAACTAGGAAAACTTCCTAGCTCCAGGATACCATATGGATATCCTGGCCCCCGTGCCCAAAACCCCCAGCAAACCGGTGCCCCCTGTACTAATCCTTCCCGACTACAGAACTCAAACTCTCCTCTGTGCAAATCCAAG